>VMBQ01010568.1:0-25696 GCA_007657795.1 Dreissena rostriformis | reverse complement strand
GTATACTACATATAAATGACATTTTCTCTTATTTTACAGCATTTTAAACTAAACATGGCTAGCTTTCCTAACACATGATACGTGGGTTTCAGCGGAGCTCGAGCGCGAGAGGTTACGTGAGGAGGAGGAGAGAAAGGAACGGGAGCGCATCAACAGACTGCGCGATGAGGAACGACGGAGGAAGGAGGAGGTAATAAACTTCTTCTTCAGTGTTTTTTTTCCACCATTTTGAGAATGGGGCCTGGTCCCTTTGGTTTGGGAAAAACTGTGTTGTTTTGACTTAAATTGGGAAATAAGTGTTATTGTTTTTTGGCTAACAAATGCTTTAAACTTCAAAATAAAAAATATTTCAATATCACATTTACTAAGGTTCAACTTACAGAGCTTGATGGGAGATGAACAAAAGGTTGAGACTTATTAAAATGATGTTTGTTTGTTTTTTAATCTTCAATTGGGAATTTTTAGGTCCCATTTGGCAAAAATCTATACTTTTTTCCAGTGGTAGTGGGTCCTTGTACAGGCCCCAAATTTGAATGAAAAAAAACACAACACATTGTTCTTCAATGTAGAGTCTCCTAGGTTATTCTTGATTGTTTGCAGTTGCCTAACCTGACATTTCAGGGTTGGTGCAGTAGGTGTAACTATGTAAATTATTAGCAATTCATGAGTAAGCCAATAAAAACTGCAACTAGGACCCCATGTAACAGCTTTGAGTCAACTACAAACGACATGAATTTAAATTCATTTTTTGTTTTTTGTTTTTTTGGGTAGGGGGGGGAGGGGGCTAAACATTTAAAAAGAACAAAGAAAGCCACAACAAATTGGGTAGGGGATCATTTTTATAGGTTGTGGTCTCAATCAAACACATTTCTTCTAGAATGGCCTTTATATGATGGTGAATTATCATTTAAAGCCCCATTCGAACACTCACAATCAACGAATATTTCGTTAAATATTTCATCAAGTAAAGTTTACCCATACAAAATCAGTGTTCCTTTTAGCAATAGCCAAAATTTCAACGCTAGATGAGGTATGGTAACATAGATTTAACAAGATGCAAAATGCTCTTTATTATCTTTTTGTGGTACAATATATTCAACACATGTTCATGTACCAAGTTAGTGTTTGTGTGTCATATGAATAAATATTGTTGCGGGAAATTAAAATGGATTATACTGTACCACAAAAAATAAAAAAGAGCATTTTGTATCTTATTATGTAAATATTAACATCTTCTGTTATTGTCATGGTTTGTTTTTCATGCTATTTCTTTAAATTCTAAATATATACACAATTTTTATGCCCCCGGTAGAGTGGCATAAAGCAATTGAACTGTCAGTTCGTCAGTCTGTGTGTCCGTCCGAAAACTTTAACGTTGGTCATAACTTTTGCAATATAGATCATAGCAACTTGATATTTGGCATGCATGTAAGTGTATCTCATGAAGTTGCACATTTTGAGTGGTGAAAGGTCAAGTTCATCCTTCAAGGTCCAAGGTCAAAAAAAAAAAAAAAATGTTAAATGCATGTGTATGTCACGGAGCTGCACATTTTGAGTGGTGAAAGGTCAAGGTCATCCTTCAAGGTCAAAGGTCAATTTATTATTTTTTTTAATTTTTTTTTTTCAAAGCGGCGCAGTAGGGGGCATTGTGTTTCTGACGAACACATCTCTTGTTTTAAATATCTTGGAATAAGATGGAGTCTTTTCAATACTGCAAATAGCTCATTTTTGTTGTTGAAGGTCAGGTATTCTAAAATGACGGTAAGAGTGTCACATATTCCAAATATTTAAATAATGCACGCTATGACAGGAAATGAAGAAAAATATCAAGCGGTCCTTTCGATATTTATATCCATTATTTTTCATTTAGTAGTATTTTATTAAAACTATCTTTGATTTTTTGTGCAGTTTATTTAACAGTCTGTGCCTTTAGGATTGGGAAAAATAGTGCGATAAGCCATGAAATTGGGAAAAATTTAACATTATTAATGTGATTGTAAATAACAGTATTCCAATAGTTTATAAGTGCATGTTTAACTGCATTTTTAAATTTGTTTTATAAAGAATTACGCTAGTGGTTTATATAGCTGTATAAAAAAAACAAGTATTGAGTTTATTGGAATATTTCCGCATCTTTTGGGGGGAAATTTCGGCCATATTTTTGGGAAAAAATGTTTCTTTTTGCCATTGGGAAGCCGCCTGAAAGCTTGTAAGAGGCTGTAATTTTTTTTGGGAAAAATCACTGTACCCATAATCCATTTTGTCAAAACAAAACAGTTGTAGACTGAAAAAAAAAAGAGTAAACTTTAATTATTGTTATAGAATTGTTATTTGTACAGTGATCTTTATTAGTTTAATTTCACGCAGTACAGTACGGCTATCTTCTTATGGTCAACTTTACTGACTTATTGGATCTTGAACCCAAAAAATTGAAAAGTTTCCAATTACAGCTTGAAGACATTTAGTTTATGGACCACTTGATATTTAGAAGTAATATTCTTATAGATGCTGAATGTATTTTGTAGATGTTTGTATTATTATAATATTATGCATGTAAAAATTATGAAAAAACTATATATGGACATTGTTAGACTTTAAAAAAAACTGTGCAATGGACAACTTAATGAGAATGATAATTAAAAAGAAAATTCAATCTCCAAAATTCAATAATAATTGCTTTTTTTGTACTCTATCATGTTAGGACACTGATTTGTAGACACAATTTTACTGAAAATATATTAATTCACATGTTTGTTATATTCAAAAGTACCTGATATTCACTCAGCTTTATTGATTCTTGCTGACTGGAATTGACTCCAAATTTCAAACATTTACATTTGGAATTACTGTATCACAATTTTCACACACTGTTATTTTTTCGTTTAATTGGTGAATGTAAATCAGACATAATTTGCATTATATTTCACGTTGTAGAAAAAAAGCAGTTTGATTTTTACACAAGTATTGCTTCAATTGATTTATTTATGCACACAATTATTGCAATGGTGTATATAAATATCTGTAACTTATAATGCGTACCCATGTATTGCACCTGATTTTCAGTACATAACATGTAGTTAAAGAGCAGGAGGTAACGAAGGTTTGTTTGCACTTTCTTCCTCACCTGAGGAGCAAAGACAACTTTTTTATGATGAACTTTTACAATTGTTTTTTGTCTTTTATGAATCATTAAAATTTTACATGCTGGCTCTTTAGAGGTTACATTTCTTGGCCAAATCTTCCTGAAACATGGTCAGAACTATTGTCCCTTAAAATGGATCATGTCACTATGTAAGAGTGTAGAAAAAGCGTATTTAAACAATGAAGACTTTACAGTTAATATTGTCCAATAAGCATGACACATAATCAAAACATTTGTTTGAACAGAACAGAACAGAACAGAATATTTTATTTTAGCTTAAGCATACAGCTCATCGCCATAAACATACATATGTGTATGCAATAACAGCATGCGTCACAAGTTTATACAAAACATACATCATTTTGAGGAAAGATCAATTCAAAAAGGAATGACATACACCATGTTTTAGTGAGAATGTCACATGGATGAGGTTAATACAAAGTGACCACATAATGTTAAAACGAAGTTTAATAATGTTAACAAATATAACATTATTTTAAGCTTATTGTCTTTGTGAAAGATATATAATTAATACTACACATATAGCACATTTTCTTGCATTATAAAGCATTTTAAACAAAAAATGGCAAGTTTTCTTAACACTTTTTTGTTTGAACAATTAAGTAGTTTGATAAACTTTAACATATTAGGGCGCGACCTATAATGAAACTTTAAAACTTGGTCAAGTGGAGTCAGAAACTAGGTTACTATGTCGAATTGTAGTAGAGTCTATTACCATTAAACCATATCAATATTATTTGCACATTCCTAATATTATGAACTTAGTTGAGCAGCCAAGATCCCTCATGGCCATCTTGTTTTAACTTTACATGTGTGTTTCTGTTTATATACCATCATTATTGGACGTCTTTAAGTAAATCACAATATTGGAAAAAAAAGATCTTAGTTTTTTTTTACATTTTGACCATGTAAGTAAAATAAAATAAAAAATTGCTGTTGAAAACTATATTGCAACTATTGTTGTCTATACTCATAGGTGGAAATCACATGATCGTGAAGATGGCGACGTCTATGCTGAGACAAACATTTTTCACCTTTTTATACCCTTTATTACTTTTATTAATTTTTTAAATGCAGCTCATTTTCCAGCCATATCAGCAAGAAAGTTGTTAGCATTTATTTCGTATTTATATTCTCTCTGTATCTCAACCTAAGTTGCTTCACAATTTCTTAACGGGATCACAAAATTACAGCACCCACTAAGAAAATTAGTAGGGAGTAAAGTCTAGATATAAAGCAAATATTAATACCACATAAAATCTCATGCCTGTCTTTCTGATATGGCTGGAAAGTGAGTGGCATTTAAAAATTAAACAAACATATTAAAGGGTATTAAACTGCCAAAAATACGTGTCTCTGCATAGACATCACCATCTTGACTAATACGTGATTACCCCCTTTGATACTTATCATAGTTAATAATTTTTTAAATCAGTATAATTTTATCAGTTGGCGATTGAAATTTCATGTTTTCCAGGAGAAGCAGAAACACGAGGAGGAAGCAAGAAGGAGGATGTTGGATGAGGAGGGTGAGTGTAGTGGTCACATGACAAACTCAAACAATTTTATAATGCCCCCGGTAGGGTGGCATATAGCAGTTGAACTGTCAGTTCCGTCTGTGATTCCGTCAGAAAACTAACATTGGCCATAACTTTTGCAATATTGAAGATAGCAACTTCATATTTGGCATGCATGTGTATCTCATGGAGCTGCACATTTTGAGTGCTGAAAGGTCAAGGTCATCCTTCAAGGTCAAAGGTTAAAAAACAAAATCCAATGGAAAAAACAAGCATTAAAGGGAGATAATTTCTATTTATCATTTGGCAGGTACAGATCATTTCCACAAGGGAAGTTATCATTTTTAAAGGGATATAATAATAAAAATATGAAAAAATCAAAACAGCGCAGTAGGGGGCATTGTGTTTCTGACAAACACATCTCTTGTTTAAGTATATAAAAGCCACCAGCACAAAAATACACCATATACACAAACAATATACAATCACATACATGCCTTGTAACTACTTTCATCCTTATTTATTATACATTTAAATAGATATACATATAAATACAAAGTTAGGAATTGATGTTGTTTAACAGATGGTATACACAAGTTGTGACTTTATGTGTAATTTTATCATTAGTTGATCCCATTAATCCTTTAAGCGCTGGAACCAAATTTTAAAGGCCTTTGCAAACAGTTTGGATCCAGATGAGACGCCACAGAACGTGGCGTCTCATCAGGATCCAAACTGTTTGCAATTCTGATAGTGTTCTTTGAAAAAAATCGAAGAAAATGCTAATTTTAGAAATTCAGCAGACGACATTTTAGCAGACGACCAGTTTTCCAGCATGCAAAGGGTTAATGAATGCAAATCAGATACTGAATTTCCACCATGGTACCAATTACAAAGATATTGGTAACCGAGTACTCTATATTTTAAACAACGGAAAAAATGCATGAAAATCAATAACGCGTTTATTATTTTTATCAAGACAAAATTGGGCTGACTGGTCACATGACATGTTGTATTTTAGAGGGAGTAAGAGTGGTAATATGATATAAGTTAATTTTGAGGAGTAGTGGCCACATGGCACGAGGGAATCCTTGTAAAAACTGAAACATGTCATTTGGTTGTAATTGTGTTTTAATGAAATCATATTAAAGCAAATATAACTATTTACACTCCAGCTGTTTTTCATCATTCTGTTAGTTTGTTCTCACTGATTACAATTGACAACCGTTACAATTTCAGCTGAACGCAGAAGGAAAAAACAAGAACTGCTAGAGGAAGAGGAACACAATCAAATAAAACGTCAATAATGCCCAAATAAGGTTGCTGTGGTGTAGAGGATATGGTGTGTACCTAGCAACCAAGAGGTCACGGTTTTGATCCCCACTGTAGGAGCATTCTTTAGATCTCCCTAATAGACACCAAGTACTGGTTCTAGTCCCAGGAAACTGACTTGAGAGCCTTCAAATAAGCCTTAGGCTTTTGATGCAATCGAGCTAAAATAAATAGGTTTAAACTTATAATTCCCCACTTATAACTTTGAAATATTATCTCAGTATTTTTATGCGCCCAAAGGAAGGCATGTACATGTCGTAATTGCATCGTCAGTCCTTCTGTCCGTCATTCTGTTCCACTTCTTGTGTGGAGCATAACTTGGGGAAGTTTTTGAGGGATTCAAGTAAATTTCATTTAGTGAAAGAGGAAAATGAGGGAAAGTGCACAGTGCAAAAACAATAAGGATTGACAGAGTTATTCCACTTTAGTCCTTTTTCTTGTCCAGAGAATAACTCCCTTAGTATTGAAGGTATTAAATGACAATTTGTAGATTGCTAGAGGACATTTTAGAAAAAGTGTAGAGTACTATAATCACAACTGTCTTATCAGTATTTTTGGAGTTATGTCCATTTGATTATTGTTGTATTGTTCATTTGTTGTGTAGTGCATATTCTTGTGCAGAGCATAACTTGGAAAGAAATGAAGGGATTCAAATGTAACTTCATAAAGTGAGAGAGGACATTTAGTGGAAGTACAAGAACCATAACACTCTCATCAGAAATAACAGTTATTGCCCTTTAATCAATTTTTATGTATGGAGCATAACTCCCTTTGTATTGAAAGTATTTATATGAAACTTGGTACATTGATAGAGGACATTGAATGGGAGTGCAGAGTATAAGAACCACAAATCCCTTATCTGTATTTCAGTGTTGTTGACATTTGCTTATTTTTCGTATATTCCGTTTTAATTGTAGTAAATAACTTAGTAAGTAATGAAGGGATTTGAAAAAAATATTATATAATGATAGAGAGCATTAAAGAAAAGTGCAGAGTAAAAGAATTATAACTTTCTCATCAGAGTATACAGAGTTATTTCCTTTACTGAATTTTCTTGAGCAGAGCACAACTCCTTTAGTTTTGAAGCTATTTTAATAAAACTGTGTTTGTTGATGGAGGGCATTGAGAGGATGTGCTTTGTGCAAGAATTACAACTCTCTTATCTGTATTGGTGGAGTTATTGCCCTTTGCTTAATTTTGAATTGTCCGTTTACTTTGTGGTGCATAACTTAGAAAGTTATGTGTGGATTCAACTGAAACTTCATGTAATGATATAAGGGGAAAGGTAGAGAACAAGAACCGTGACTTTTATCTGTGCACCTCAGATTAAGTAATCAATATAAATTGAGAAATGAGAAGTTTACATTTAACTTCAGATTAATATTTTGAAGAACATCCATTTAAATGTGTAATAAAGCACACCAAAAACCAACTGTACCAAAATAAATGAAAATGTTATTGGTAGATTAAAGTACTGTTAATACTAAGAGAATGCATTAACTATGAAGCCTCATGCCGGTGATCAATGGTAAACAGTTAAATAACTGTATTTAAAGCTTTATGATATTTAAAAACCATATACTGCAAACTCTTATAATTAGCAGTCTCTGTTCCGATACTAGTTTTTAAGCATAAACAAGAAATATCTTTATACAAGAGGGCCATGGGACCTAAGGCGCTTACCTGAGACCCAAAGGAACTTAAGTATTCTGAGATGGTGGAGTTCGGAATGATAGAGTCTTAACAAGCTTTTTCTTAAATTCGACCAAGTGACCTATTTTTTTAACCTTATATGACCCATTTTCAAACGCAGCGGCGATATTATTAGGACAAATATTCTGACAAGAATCATTTTTGAACTCGGCAAAGATATCGTTTGAACAAATGTTTTGACCAAGTTTCATGTGACTTCTTGAGTGTTCACAAGGTTTCACTATAGCCATGTAAAGAAAATGTTCCGATCCGATGGCGGCACTGTCTTGTTTAGAAACGGGAATCATGATTTTCGAAATCTGCCACGATATCATTAGAGCAAATGTTCTGACCAAGATTCATTAAGATTTGACAAAAAAATGTGACTTCTCTAGTGTCAACAAGGTTTTGCTATAGCCATAAAAGTAAAACTGCCCAGACCCCGGGCAGCCATGTTTTTCCGACAAACTACGAGTTTCAAACATGCTTGTTTTAAATGGTACAATCTTAGTTGCATAAAATCGACACATTTTAAAAACAAAGATAACTTAACTGTTAACATGAAAGATAAAATGTATGAATATGCTCTTTTCTTGACATATATATATAAACTGCTATGACTAAATATGTCATGTGACGAAAACATAAAAATTACATTTATAACAGTGTTTATATCAATGTTTTTTCCATTGGAAGAGCTATTGAAATTCCATAACAATGATTTTATTGTTACTGTTTAGTCCCACAATGATCTGGTGAGTGTTGGTGTTGTAGCAGACAGAGGCTACCCGTGAGCTCACTCCATCTGTCTCTGAAGCCAAAGTTGCCAGTTTCTTTTTACCCTCACGATCCACCTGAAACACAGTACGGGAGTTGTATCCACAGACAAGGACTTGTCCAGCAGGAGTGACGGGTACTCCAAATGGATATTGTAGTTCAGGATCAGTGAATGTGGATATCAGGCTGCTGTCTGTGGTCAGTGTGAGGAGCTGGTGCTGGTGGAAGTTGGTGACATAGACCCGGTCACCAGCAGGACTCAATGCACATTTGTTCACTACGAAACAAAAACATGTAATGTATTCACTGATCAGAATTTAAAAAAATCACAGTCTAAGAAAAATCTAACAATAATCTCATTAAAGTCTGTAAGTGTTTTAAATATCCACAGTAGATATTATATTTTATGTTTATATGAAGGTTAACAATATGCTAAATATTTAAATATATGTACAATACATTTACCTGTGTTGGAACCTCTTGTATCTTCGTAAAGCTTTTTCACAAGTGTCCCAGTCAGTGTGTAGTGGTAGAGAGCAGTTGTATTGGTGATATACAACGCTCCCTGATGGTGGGCAATGCCAAAAGCAGCATGTGGTAACTGTAACTTCCTCCCATTCACGAGCTGCCCATTGCTCACAGAGATAAACTGCACACCGGCATCATAAAGAGTCACAGCCACCTCACTGGATGTGATTTGACAAATGTCCCATGGAGAACCAGGCATATCACAATGACTGGACACTTTGTAATGCTGGTCTAACAGCTTCACTTTCTTATTATTTGAATCTGCAACAATGACATGACCGCTAGGCAGACTGCAAACGCCTGTGATAAAGCAATTTTGACTTGTGTCACTTGATATTTTCACATAATACTCGGACTTCATCTTGAGTTTCGGAGACTGCATACTGTGTACAATCCTCCCAAGACTAGACTGTTGAGACAGGTACTCAATGTTTGCTTGGAATATTATTGAACTCTGAACCTTCACTGGGTTCTCCTTCAGATATGTCTCAGACTCTTGTATNAATAACTCCCTTAGTATTGAAGGTATTAAATGACAATTTGTAGATTGCTAGAAGACATTGAGAAAAAGTGTTGAGTACAAGAATCACAACTGTCTTATCAGTATTTTTGGAGTTATGTCCATTTGATTATTGTTGTATTGTTCATTTGTTGTTTAGTGCATATTCTTGTGCAGAGCATAACTTGGAAAGAAATGGAGGGATTCAAATTTAACTTCATAAAGTGATAGAGGACATTTAGTGGAAGTACAACAACCATAACATATATTCTTGTGCAGGGCATAACTTGGAAAGAAATGAAGGGATTCAAATGTAACTTCATAAAGTGATAGAGGACATTTAGTGGAAGTACAAGAACCATAACACTCTCATCAGAAATAAGAGTTATTGCCCTTTAATCAATTTTTATGTATGGAGCATAACTCCCTATGTATTGAAAGTATTTATATGAAACTTGGTACATTGATAGAGGACATTGAAAGGGAGTGCAGAGTATAAGAACCACAAATCCCTTATCTGTATTTCAGTGTTGTTGACAGTTGATTATTTTTCGTATATTCCCTTTTATTTGTAGTGAATAACTTAGTAAGAGATGAAGGGATTTGAAAAATATTATATTATGAAAGAGAGCATTAAAGAAAAGTGCAGAGTAAAAGAATCATAAATTTCTCATCCGAGTATACAGAGTTATTGTCCTTTACTGAATTTTCTTGAGCAGAGCACAACTCCTTTAGTATTGAAGCTATTTTAATAAAACTATGTTTGTTGATGGAGGACATTGAGAGGATGTGCTTTGTGCAAGAATTACAACTCTCTTATCTGTATTGGTGGAGTTATTGCCCTTTGCTTAATTTTGAATTGTCTGTTAACTTTGTGGTGCATAACTTAGAAAGTAATGTGTGGATTTAACTGAAACTTCATGTAATGATATAAGGGGAAGTGTAGAGAACAAGAACCATGACTTTTATCTGTGCACCTAAGATTAAGTAATCAATATAAATTGAGAAATGAGAAGTTTACATTAAACTTCAGTTCAATATTTTGAAGAACATCCATCTAAATGTGTAATTAAGCACCCAAAGAACCAACTTTACCATAATAAATGAAAATGTGAGTGGTACATTAAAGTACTGGTAATACTAAGATAATGCACAAACTATACAGCCTCATGCCGGTGTTCAATGGTAAACATTTAAATAACTGTATTTAAAGTTTAATGATATTTAAAAACCATATTCTGCAAACTCTTATAATTAGCAGTCTCTGTTCCGATACTGGTTTTTAAGCTTAAACAAGAAATATCTTTATACAAGAGGGCCATGGGACCTAAGGCGCTTACCTGAGACCCAAAGGAACAAAACTATTCTGAGATGGTGGAGTTCGGTTTGATAGAGTGTTAACAAGCAAATTGATAAGAATTGATATCCCCCGCAACATATATTTTGTTTAAGGAAGGGTGCAAATCGGACAGATGAATATACTATGATACAAAGGGCAATTACTCCGTTATTAACAATGAAATGAAATCAGCCAAAGCACTTCCAAGATATGGCTCCAGACACAAAAGTGCCTCTAGTAAAAAGCATTTTTTCAAGATACAAAGGGCCATAACTCCGTTATTAACAGATGGTGTACAATGCCATTTGGCGTGAATCATCGTGTTAGCCATTTATATACTCCATGCCTTTTTCTGTCTATATGAACCATTTTCAAATTCAGCTGCGATATTACTAGGACAAATATTCTGACAAGAATCATTTTTAAATTCGGCCAAGATATTGTTTGAACAAATGTTTTGAACAAGTTTCATGTGACTTCTTGAGTGTTCACAAGGTTTCACTAGAGCCATGTAAAGAAAATTTTCCCATCCGATGGCGGCACTGTCTTGTTTAGAAAAGGGAATCATTTTCGAAATATGCCACGATATCATAACAGCAAATGTTCTGACCAAGATTCATGAAGATTTGACAAAAAAATGTGACTTCTCTAGTGTCAACAAGGTTTCGCTATAGCCATAAAAGTAAAACTGCCCAGATCCCGGGCAGTCATGTTTTTACGACAAACCACGAGTTTCAAACATGCTTGTTTTAAATGGTACAATCTTAGTTGCATTAAAACGACACATTTTAAAAACAAAGATAACTTAACTGTTAATATGAAAGATAAAATGTACGAATATGGTCTTTTCTTGACATATATATATAAACTGCTATGACTAAATATGTCATGTGACGAAAACATAAAAATTACATTTATAACAGTGTTTATATCAATGTTTTTTCCATTGGAAGAGCTATTGTAATTCCATAACAATGATTTTATTGTTATTGTGTAGTCCCACAATGATCTGGTGAATGTTGGTGTTGTAGCAGACAGACACTGGGTAGCTTAGTCCATCTTTCTGTGACACAAGAGATGCCAGTTTCTTTTTACCCTCGCGATCCATCTGTATGACAGTATTGGATTTGTATGCACAGAAAAAGACTTGTCCAGCAGGAGTAACGTGAACACTATGTGGATATCGTAGTTCAGGATCAGTGAAGGTGGATATCAGGCTGCCGTCTGCGGTCAGTGTGAAGAGCTTGTGCTGTTTGTTGTTGGTGACATAGATCCGGTCACCAGCAGGACTCAATGCACATGTGAAAACTAGAACATAGAACATTTTATGTATTCACTGATCAGAATTAATAACAATCACATTCTAAGAAAAATCTAACAATAATGCCATTAAATTCTGTAAGTGTTTTAAATATCCACAGTAGATATTATATTTTATGTTTATATGAAGGTATATACATGTATTAACAACATGCTTAATATTTTAATATATGTACAATGCATTTACCTGTGTTGTAACCTCCTGTATCTTCGTAAAGCTTTTTCACAAGTGTCCCAGTCAGTGTGTAGTGGTATAGAGCAGTGCCATCAGTGATATACAATGATCCCTGATGGTGGGCAATGCCAACAGCATTATGTGGTAACTGTAACTTCCTCCCATTCACGAGCTGCCCATTGCTCACAGTTATAAACTGCGCACTCCAATCATGAAAAGTCACAGCCACCTCACTGGATGTGATTTGGCACATGTCCTGTGGAGAACCAAACATATCACAATGACTGGACACATTGTAATGCTTGTCAAACAGCTTCACTTTCTTATTAGAGCAATCTGCAACAATGACATGACCGCTAGGTAGACTGCAAACGCCTGTGATAGAGCAATCCGGACTTGTGTCACTTGATATTTTTACATTATACTCGGACTTCCTGTTCACAGTAAGCACCTGGTCTGGATTTATCTGCATACTGTGTACAATCCTCCCAAGACTAGACTGTTGAGACAGGTACTGCTCGATGTCAATGTTTGCCTGGAATATTATTGAACTCTGAACCTTCACAGGGTTCTCCTTCAGATATGTCTCAGACTCTTGTATCTTGTCCAGACATTTCCTGCCTGCAATGAACTCAATGTCTTTAATGCTCTTCTCACAAAGGCCCTGTACAGCTTCATTGAGTTGTTGCAGTTCATCCTTCAGTCTGCTGCAGTTGTCAACATCTTTCTTAAGGGAGGTTTGCAATGTGTTCCTAATTTCATCCAGTTCTTTCAAAGTTGTATTTTCTAGTTCATCCAAAGCAGCATTTAATTTCTTACGCTGGTCTCTGATTTCTTGCAGTTTTTCACTGAATGATCCCTCCGCGGACTGAATGCTGGCCTCTTGCACTCTCTTAAACTTATTTAGCTCAGCAATAATTGTTTCAATTTTGTTTGACAATTGCCGCATATCCACAGACAGCTTCTTGACTGATTCAGAGATTAGTGCCAAATTTGTACACTGTCTGAAATAGGAAAATGAATAATAATTATCAATTATCGCTGTTGCATATAAAAATCTTGGTGAAGGTGAACATATAAAGAAGGATCAAATCGATAATATTGCAAAACAGGGTATGTATTTACAAAACATTTTGAATCTAATTGAGTCTTAATAGTGCCCAACCAGTGAAAACCCTTATCAATTTAAATTTTTGCATTACAAATAATGAATGCCCCATTTTGTAATCTAGATGACTAGCAATAATGTCCTAAACTATTAAACTTTCAACATTTAAATGTTGTTAAAAACAACTCTTAAAATGCTTTTTACAACTGAACTATGAAACTGTTACTTTATTTAGTTACTAGTATTTGATTGATGCAAGTGATATCAACTTACTTTTTATACATGTGATCACTTTGAACTACATGAAAGTTGATGACTGAGTGTCACTTACCTGTGATTCAGTAAGACACAATCAGAGCAGCACAGCTGACTGTGGTCCTGGCAGAACATTTTCAGTTTCTCTTTGTTGTGAACATCACATTTCAGTAGCAAATCCTCAATTGCCTCTTCAAGAGGCCATTTATTTGTTTCTCTTCTTCCATACGTCAAATGGTTTACAAATACTTGATCATGGTGATAAAGGCATTTTTGGCAAAAACACTTCATACATGTTTCGCAAAAAATATCAGCACTTTTTTCGATTTTTTTACTTTTGCAACCAACACAAGAATAATCTTTCACTATATCTGAACTTTTATAAACTGAACCTACAGAAGTCGCCATTTTCAATGGGTATTGTGAACTGTCCTCCGATAAAAAGTTGTGTATTCACTGTTAACTACGTTTATAAAATACACTTAGGGTTTTAAAAACCAGAAAGGCTTCATAAAGAAACGCGCAGTTTTAAGTTAGTATAATAACCAATGAACTTCACTTCAAACTGAAAACAGCTTAATTATCTTGCCTGTTTAAGCTCACAACCGACTTTAAATACACACTGAAGCACAACGTGAATAGTCAAGTTACAAAATGATCATGTACATAGATCGATATGCTGATAACAGGGGTATAAACCATTTTCTGAAAATGGGTGAAACTTGATACATGTATTTAGTTAAAGGGACATGTTCACAGATTTTCATATTTCAAAAAAGTTCATTTAATTTACATTTCAACAAAAATATCTAATATTTTGAATGGTATTAAATAATTATAAAAGCAAAAAAAAAGGTTGAATAACCAATATTGCCTTGCCCAGGATTCGAACCAGTGACCTTTGATTGCATAATCTAGCGCATTACCAAAACACCACTGAGGCTTTAATAATTAACAGCGAATTCAAACACTAAGTACAACTGTAAGTGATACAACTATTTTCCAAAATATTGAATAAAAAGCATAGCAAGCCCTTTACAGTTTGACCTATTTCGATTGATGGTCATCCATAGATAGACGATCTGATATTTTTCTTGGTCATTAATTAGTGTTTTTTGACTTGTTTCGAATATATTTAATGCATTCTCTTCTGAATCTATGAGAATTTTGAAGATTTGTTTTCCTTTTTTTTTCAAATTATGAACTAGTCCCTTTAACACGCATGCTTCTGTCATTGATTAAAGTTTCAAATTGTGGTAATTCAGAATTTGTCTCATGTTTATACAGTTCTCATGTGCATTTTTTTTTCAACTCACACTTCTGTTCAGAACTTTATTGACAAAATTGCAAACATGAAATAAATATTAAAATGGCCACTCCCTGTGTAAATTTAGGCAGTCAATGCACACCAATGTGTTAGTTTACATCTAGGTCTTAATAAAACTAAATTTAAAACTCTCATCAGGATTTACAGAGTTATTGTCCATAAGTGGATTTGATTGTGCAGAGCATAGCTACTTTAGTATTTAAAACAAACTTTGTACATTGATAGATTGGACATAGACAGAAAGTAAAGAGTACAAGAACCAGAACCCTCTTATTTTAGTGCTCAAGGTGAGCTGTCGTGAACATTCTATGTCCCGCCAGACCTCCAGATAATTTTTTAAGATAAAGAGTATTTCAATCATGACTTTTTTAGCTGATGATTAAAATACGAAATCAAAGACTTTTGCGGGAGTATTTAAAATACTCCCGCAAAAAAGTCTTTGATTTTGTATTTTATACATTTTTTATACATGAACATGCAGAAAACATGTATTAATAATAAAGAACATCTACTCTTGTTTACATAAACATGCATTTTAAAATGGCTGATCAAAAAATCCGAATTGGGGCACTGTTGGTCCAACTGATAATTGCCCAAAATGCATATGCCAATTTTAATGATGATTTCTTTCACTCATCATAAGTATAATTCATGCGTATTTGGAAATTTTCCATGAGTATTTTACGCAAATACGCATCTTATCTGGACCTCTGTGTCCGGCGTAGTTTGATGTCCTTTGTTCAGCGCCAACTTTGAGCTTGTTACCACTCAATCTTGCTGAAACTTAGTAGAAATGTTTATATTGACAAAATCTAGGCGGAATTTTTAATCAGGGTCCACCAGTCCAAAGACTGGGTCATCAGGTCATATTGTAGAAAAACCTTGTTACCACTCAAAAGGCCTTATGTATGACTCAATCTTGATGAAACTTGATCAGAAAGTTTACCTGAGTCAAGTGGGGTCAAACATTAGGCCCCGAGGTCATGTCTTCAACAATTGGTGTCCATGAACTCAGATTTGCACTTAAGAGATATCATTGTCTTCTTGTTTGTATAGTCTGTAGCTTGTGTGGAGCCTAAGTGCAAGTAATAAAGGTATTCAAATAAATCTTCATTTAATGACAGATGACTTTTAGAAAACAATGCAGTGGTAAAGGACAATAACTCTTTCCACAGTAGGTACAGAGTAATTGCCATTTGTTGCTTTTTCATTTGCCAAGCATAANTTTATCCGGAGGTGCCGATAAATGATAAACGTTAACAAAACTGGAACAAAACAACTTCAACAGCGAACTATCGTTCTTACTCAAAACACAAACGAAAAAGTCGTTTATTTTCATTGTTTAAACATATTTGACTTTGTCACAGTTTGTGACCTTGAATCAAAGTCGTACACTCCCGTTACCCGCTCCGCGATTAGACAATTATATCGATACGACCAATGAGAAAGCAGTTAACATATATCGGTTAAGGTTGTTTATTTCCACTTCAGACAGTATATAAACCAATATTAAATATCTCGTCATCGTCGTGAAAATTTGCCGAGTTTTTTTTCATTTTCTTTCCAAATTTAAGCCGGCCTAAATAACATTTGAGGCAGTCAAATCGGCCGCCGGCCGCCTCCTAATGACAACCCTGAGTTGGTACAGAGTAATTGCCATTTGTTGCTTTTTCATTTGCCAAGCATAAATTCATTAGTATTAAAGGGCATAAGATGACTTCATAAATTGATAGAGGACATTGAGAGTTGTTAATTAAAAAAAAAATAATCACAGGACTTTTAATACTAAAAAAGTAATAACTGACCTAAAAAAGGCTCGCATCTCTGGGAATCTTTGAATGAAATGTTGCGCTTTGTAAAAACGGGGTTTAATGCATATGTATAAAGTGTCCTCCCAGACTAATCCGTGGCGACACTTTCCGCTTTTATTGTATATTTCGTTCAATTTTTAATGAAAATCCAGTTTAGTGTTGTCCCTGACTGCACAGGCTAATCTGGGAGGACACTTTACGCACATGCATTAAGCCCGGATTTTCCAGAGCAAGGCAATTGAATGAAATGTTGCACTATGTTTTCAGGAAAGGAGGAAGGAAGAACAGCGCCTGCGTGAGCTGGAGGAAAGGAATCGAGGAGAGGAAGAAAGAAGGAGGCGGGAAGAACAGGAGAAGTATAAGGACGCAGAGAAAGTCGTATCGGTATGTCTCACCCGCCAGGTCTTTTTTCCTTCTTTAGCAAGGGCCTTATATATGCCCCTTTCCGCAAGAGAAAAGCCCCTTCCCCTCAGAGAATTTATTTAAAATGTTGTAATATTCCCCAAATTTCATGCTAACTTTGGGAAATGTCTCCCACTTTTCCAGTTTTCTCCATTTTTTTTTTAATTTGTCCATAATGGAAGGCAAGGCCCTTTCCCCTAATCGAGAAAAAAACCCTGCCTTCCATACTTTTGGACCACTGTTATATTTGTATTGATTGTTTATAATAGCCTTGTGTGTAAGTTTAATTTTCAAAAGTTTATATAACGTGTAAGGAAAAGTGTGCCTGGTGCAGTGATATTGCATTTTGTAGGTATTAAGACACAGAGGTATTCGTATTGTTTGGTAGCATGTGACATGCTAAGGGGACTCGCAGCCATTTAAATTAACAATTTAACCAATCCAGGTGAAATTCATATATAATTCATATATAATTCATATATAATTCAAATAGACCAAGACGAAGAAAAAGTACAATCCCCTTTTCAGAGATGTAAAATTCAACTTGCCTGCTCAACATTGTGACTAAAATTGTGCTCTGGCTGAATATGATATCCGAAATACTCGCCTGATTGGGCGACTCCATAACAGGTGTTTGTCTGCAAGCAATGTGATAGGAATTTGTCAATGCTTGATTCTATATAATTAATTGATCATACTGTTCTTTAAACTTCAGTTCTTCTTCAGTTTTGAAACCTTTTAACTCCGAATGATTTCTTTCTTATTTGATTTGACAAAATCAAGGTATATACATGACATTTTAATGATATTTTTTTGAAAATAACACTAACTAAAAATGATATGACACCTAAATGCAAACTGAACTCACTCATATTTCCAATAGAAAATAGTTATTACAAATAATAAGGTTAAATTCATAAAAAAATATTCTTAAGTGGAAACTGCTTTTTTGTTTCAGAAATATATATTCCATACATATGGAATGTATACTCATATAGAAAGTAAAAAGGTTATATTCAAAGTAGTTTTATAACTGCAAAATGTAAACTGCACACTGCAACTTATTACAGTGATAGCAAAAGAAAAAATTGAGAAAAAAACCTATTAGTGGCATGCATACAAGTTTCGACTGCTTTATTAGACAAAATGTACATATTGCTTGCGGGATTATTAAGTTGGTATTTTTGTGTACTTCTCAATACTGAAGTACTATTTTTATGCCCCCGGTAGGGATGCATAAAGTGATCGCCCTGGCCGTTCAACTGTCTGTCCTTCTGAAATTTCGTCACACTTGCGTTTAGGTTTCGAAAAATGGTCATAACTTTTGCAATATTTATCATAGCAACTTGATATTTGGCATGCATGTGTATCTCATGGAGCTGCACATTTTGAGTGGTGAAAGGTCCAGGTCATCCTTCAAGGTCAAAGGTAAAACAAAAAAAATGTTGTTTTTCAAAGCGGCACAGTAGGGGGCATTGTGTTTCTGACAAACACATCATTTGTTTGGTTATTCACTTTCTTTTATACACTACCATAATGCTTTGCAATTGCATTAGGGCCATATTACTTGTAGAACAATTATTTGCATTTAGTATGTGCATTTGCAAAATGATATACACAATGTGTTGAATACACCATTTTGCAACAAGTTAATAGAACAAGTACTTCTAGACCAGCCATTTCAATAATTAGATTTTAGTAAAGCATAACATGTAGCAGCTTTATAATAAAACAAATTTTGTGTTTAAATGTTTATGCAAACATAAAAAGGCTTTACAATGCTATTAGCTATTTCATGGTTTCTGTTTCAAGTGAGAAACCTTTGAAAGATTGTATTTCTTTTTGAATTCATCTTTATTAAAGATTTCATCGATCTGGATACTTTTTAAGCTGTTTGTTTATTCTATTTGTTAATTACATAAGTATTAGGTATGTTTATAGGACAAATGTCATTTTGATTCTGATATCATAGACGAATGATATTTCACTCTGTACTTTTTTTTAAACGAGAAAAGCATTTGGTAAAGAAATGTACTAATTTAAGTATAAGGATGAAACATATGTTATGATGTTTTGTGAACACCACCCAAGATGCTTTGTTAATACCGCTCATCTAAAAACCTTTGAATTATTACATCAAAATTCATGAAACTAAAGTTATTGAGCCGACTGGTCAACTGGTAGAGGGTTGGACTACAAATCCAAGCATAGCTGGTTCAATTGCTGGCCCAGCCAAATAACTTATTTTGGGATAATGGTCATACATTGATTTAGCTCAATCTTTTTAAACACAATCATTTATTTACATACGTGTTCTCATAGTGATAAGGATATTAAACATGTAAGCTTAAAAAGTGTAAGTTGTTTGTGAACGCCCAGCAACTTATATATCAACAAGTTTTGTGGTATAAAGCAAAACCTTATTCCATTTGAGCATCACAATGGGAAAACATGGCTTAATGCATATGCATAAAGTGTTCTCCCAGATGAGCCTGTGCACAGGCTAATCAGTGACATACCTTTCCGCAAAAAGTGGATTTTCTCTATGAAGAGACATCCTTAAAACAAAAAATACCATAAAATCAGAAAGTGTTGTCCCTGATAAGCCTGTGCAGACTGCAGAGGCTAATCAGGAACAACACTTAGGGCATATGCATTTAGCCCGGTATACCTGAAGCAAATCTCAAATGGAATAAGGTTTGGCTTTAAAACAGCTAAACTGTATCATGTCAAAATTGCTAAAAGTTCACCGAAAACATGCATTAAGCCCCATTTTCCCAGAGCGAGGCTCATATCTCTTCGCTCTTCGCCAGGACACGGAGGAGGAGGAGAGGAGCCTGTTGGAGCAGCTGCGCATTGTGCGCGAGAAACTCAAGGCTGGGAAAACTGGGCTTTATGAATGTGCGTAAAGTGTTGTCCCAGATGAGCCTGTGCAATCCGCACAGGCTAATAAGGGACGACAATTTCAGCCTTAACTGGATTTTTGCTATGGTATTTTGAAAAATAACATAAAGGCGGAATGTGTCAGCCCTGATTTAGCCTGTGCAGAGGGCACAGTTTGATTTGGGACGACACTTTGCACACACAGGTTTTTTTTTTGGCCCGATTTTATAGCCGTTTTATAGCCGAATAACGGCTATGTTCCCAATGGCAAAAAGGATACTTTTATCCCAAAATTTGGGAAAAAATTCCCAATTTCCCAAGATTTTTTTTTTTTTTTTTTTTAAGAAGTGTCTTATGATTATTTTATCTCAATTACATCAAACGAAGTATATAATAAGGATTTATATGATGTTATTCTGTTAATTTGAATTAGTATAAGACTTATATCAAATTAGTTTTCCCCAATTCAGTAGACTTTTTGCGCGAAAAAAAAATCAAACCTGAATTTTACCAATTTCTTGAAAATGCCGATAAAATTCCCAATTCCAAAGCCATNGTGCAAGGAAGCCATCAGACATTGCGGCGGTTGGTACATCACAGTGCAAGGAAGCCATCAGACATTGCGGCGGTTGGTACATCACAGTGCAAGGAAGCCATCAGACATTTCGGCGGTTGGTACATCACAGTGCAAGGAAGCCATCAGACATTTCGGCGGTTGGTACATCACAGTGCAGCTAACTGCACCCAGAATGAAGATCTTCAAGCTCATTATACCAGATGCATTAAATGAAACATGTCATCTCCAATAATTTACGTACACTACTGACGACAACGGCTTGTTCAGTCTTTAACTTCCTAGTTTCCGCATCCATTAAAATCATTTTGAAATGCACAAATTTGATTTATAGTGGCCTCTATTGGAATGTACTTGCAAACGATAAACACACACTGCTACTATGGGAACAAGCAGTTCCACAATATGCTTCTGGACACAAAAGTGTTCTGGATGGAAGAACGGATAGACAACGCTAAAAAATACCTAGTTTTAATTCAATATACCGTAATTACTCTATGTTTTCGGACACTTAAAAATAATTATTTTTTTTGTGTCCGAAAACTTAGACACGAAAAATATTCACAAAATACTGGTGTCCGAAAATTGAGAGTCGAAAAATTGAATCGTCCGAAAATAGCGTTGATTGTATCAACAACTAACGGTAATAGCACGTGCTTGTAAATACCACACTGTTTAGTAAAAATTACATTTATAATGTTTGCGCTGCATTTGAAATAATTTCAAATGCTTAATTTATTATACAGAAAGTTAATACAAGCTTCAACTTGGACCAACGACTTCAATGGCAAGCATTAGCTGAAATAATTTGTGTTCAGAATAAATCTGAACGCTGAAACTCCAGTCTGTAAAATCCATAGCGAAAAATAAATACAATACTACTATGGGAATTACAGTATTAACAAGTGTATATATCTAAAATCTACCCGTTGTTTGAAAAATATTAACTTAAATCACAAAAATTACCCGTATTTCATTTGAAATCATAGACATGGAACGATCGTTTTCTCAAAGGCAACCATTTTGGCGTTTTGTATCGAATAAATTAGTTACAGTGGGATCGATGATCTGTACCATAGCTTTTTCGTACCTATTACTTTTGGGGTAATCAACTACTATTAACATTGTTAAAGGTAGTTATAATTCTTCTTTCCCTTCTTCTTCTTCTTATGATTATTATTTCCAATTTCATTTCTTACTGTTTTGCGCATATTGCACACTTAATTTTTTTGTTCGAGCTCAGTAACAAACATAGTTGAATTTAACCTCCACCAAGGGAGATAACATGAACCTTTGCTACAAGGATTTATATTAGATGAAACAAACTCAAAATATAGTTTATTAACAGGTACATTTCGATATATTTTGCTGAATATATACTATTTAGGCAACGTTCTTTCATAATAGTCACACATATGTGTGTATGTAAATTCAGGAGTGATGCGACCGAAATTCGGGTCGGAACTCTCGCTATTCAAAAGATAGAGCGGACTATTGACGCCGAGAGTCTGCCAAAGCAAAATTCATCAAAAGACTCTATGGAGGCAATTTATATTGACGTGGCGAGCATGTGATGTACCAATACTCTCATTCTCAGTTAAGGGGTTTAGTGTACGACCTTACATGAAGCATTTGTGTAACCTTGACCTTTGATGAGAATCGTTTGACCTTACATTAAGTATATTGTGTGATGTTGACCTTTACCCTAGACATGAACCTTGACCTTAACCCTAGACATTAATCTTACATATGACACACAGCAAGGAGGAAGATGGAGAAGAATTATGGAAGGTTATTGCAGAATCCACTGATGCATATTAAAATAATGGCTAAAAAATAAATTGTTCTACAAATGTGTGACCATTGATGTGTGACCTTGACTTTGGTCAAAAACACATAGGTCTTGCACTGCATGATAATTGAGAACATTACATCAGGACATTTTGAGAATCCTTTTTTAGTAAGGTAGAATCCTTACCAAATAATGCATATTTAATCAAAATGTGTGATTTTGACCTTTGTGTGTGACTTTGACCATGACCCTAGCAACCTGGATCTTATATTTGACACTCAGCTAGATAATGGAGAACAATTGTGGACAGTTATTACAGAATCCCTTGATGCATAGTAAAGGAATGACTAAATAATTAATAATTTATCAAATTTGTGACCTTAGACCTCAATGTGTGACCTTGACCTTAGCTCCTAGGATTATGGGTGTTGAATATGAAGCAACCCCAGATGATGGAGAACTACTATGGCAAGTTTCATGGCTCTGGCTCATGTGTTAATGGAGAAAAAGCTCTTAGCTTATATTAAAAAGCATTTTTTCAAGATACAAAGGGCCATAATTATTCGTTATTAACAGATGGTGTACAATGCCATTTTGCATGCATCATCCTCTTATCCATATTTATACTCATACCAAGTTTCAATGAAATCCGCCAAAGCACTTCCAAGATATGGCTCCGGTCACAAAAGTGCGGAGGGAAAGACAGATGGACAACGCCAAAACAATATCCCTCCACCTATGGCGGGGGATAATAACAGTTTTTAATTTTGTTACTGTATAATATATTCTTAAACTTTCAGTGCAACATAAACTAAATGTGTTGCTAAAGATAGTCATAATATTCACCATTGTAAGTTGAGAAAGTGAAACAAATTTACTGAGACTAGCCCCAGTGTCTTTTACCTTTGACCGAGATATTGCATGGAAACAAAAGTTCAATCGACCAACCTACCAAACTACTTACCTACCTTCTGATGGACAGGTATATATTCCCCCATTTCTTTTGATGGGGGGCATACTAATTAATCCAATACTGTATTGATCTGTATGTTTCAGACAGTGCAAGGAGGTGACTCTCATTTCTGAGAGAGTAAAAAGCCACTCAACTGATCTACACAATCTGACAGACACAATTGAAACTATTCTTGAAGAACTGAGACAGTTTCATAGTACACGAGAGGCCACCATTCAGTCTGTGGAGAGTTCATACAAACACAAACTACAAGAAGTCAGCGATGTGCATCATAAATTAAATGCTTCTTTGGACCAGCTTGAAAAGGCCACTCGGAAAGAACTGGAGAATATGGGGACTGTACTGCAAGCCTCCCTCAAAATAGATGTATATAACTGCAACAAACTGAAGGATAAACTGAAACAACTCAGTGACACTGTACAAAACCATGCTGACAGGAGCAAGGCAGAACTCTCATTTATAGTTGAAAGGAAATGTATGGACAAGATTCTGGAGTCGGAAGTATACCTGAAGGAGAAAACTGTAAAAGTTGACAGTTCAATATCATTCCAAGCCAACACAGAAATTGAGCAGTGCTTGACCAACTATTTAAGTCTAGGGACATGTTTACAGATAACCCAGTCATTGGCAGTGCCACAGAGCCCAAATCATGTATTCACCCTTAAACAGAAGAGTGAGTATGATGTAAGAATACCAAGTGATATAAAAACATCTAGCTCCATGGCAGGCATCTGTGTTATCGCTGGTTATAATATCCTGGTGGCTGACCACAGCAGTAGAAGAGTGAAGCTTCTTTACCATAAGTACAATGTGATCAGCCTCTGTGATCAGCCACTGTGATCAGCCACTTGATTTAAGGCAAATGTGTCAGATTAGTGCATTTGAGGTGGCTGTTATTGTGAATGATGGGGTGCAGTTAATCAAAGTGAATAATAGTGAGCTTGTAAAGGGCAGAACACTTCACTTTAAACATTATTGTTATGGAATTGCCCATCACGCAGGCAACTTGTATGTCACCTCCGGTACTGCTCTCTACCAGTACACTCGGACTGGAGCACTTGTAAAAAAGATCTATGAAGATAAAACTGGTGGTTTAAACCCCTATACAGGTGAACATACATATATTATAATATTTCCTTAAGATCATATTAAATTCTAAGTGAACTATGATCAAATGCAATTATGAAAGAAATCAGAACATTTTTATTTTGTAAGAAACATCACCTTTTTTCATATTTTTTAATACAGTCAGTGTTTTTTTTTCACCTATAGGGGAATGGTGGCGGGGCCCGTCCAAAGGGGAAAAAAACATTGTTTTTTAGGAAAAGGGGAAAATAAAAAATGCACACTTTTATATGTTATGATATTCATTATATGAATACACATGTATGTATAAATGTAATATTCACAGCTGCATGTTTCTGTCCTTTTTCTAAAATATATCAATGATCTTTTCAACTTCAGTTTCGGACAGTTCAGCCTTCATGCACAGTCTCAGTAGGCTATCCAGTGTTTCCTCCCTGAGTTTTTTTCTGTATGGTGTGCAGCGACTGTTCATCAGGCTGTACAGTCTTTCCACGCAGGCAGTGGATGAAGGGATAAGTTAACTTCAGGCCTTTTCCTGGCCATTTTGAAAAAAAAAAAATGCAATTTCAGGATTGGGATTTTTTTGTCTGAAAAGTCAACTGATTTGGGAAAAACTAATTTAATATAACTCTTTATAATGATTCAAATTGGAAGAACAAAATCAAATCATATAAATTATAGTTAAATGCTTTGTTAGATGTTTTTGAATAATTAAAATAAAATTGAGAAATATTCTAATCAATAGAAACTTCTTTTTTTTTAAACTTCTGGAGGGGATTTTTTTTTACAAATCGGGGAAAAATATACATTACCTTTTCTTGAGGGGAATGGGGCTGAATATCAGCCCCAAAACTGCTATAAAAAAAACACTGACAGTCGAACCATTTCACTAATTTGGAAGTTGCCGGTATTGTTAGTAACAATAGGTGTGAAAATCGACTTCGAACGCGCAGATTAGCACTTTAAATTTACAACTGATAAATTAGCATACAAACTCGAGATTGGGCGTGATTAATCAGTTCTTAAAAGCAATAATTCCAAAAAGCTGATTGCAAATTAAACATGAAATTTCCATTTAATTATAACAAGAGGGCCATCAGGCCCTTAGGCGCTCACCTGAGAGCAAAAGGAACTAGACTATTC
>VMBQ01010567.1:0-19216 GCA_007657795.1 Dreissena rostriformis | reverse complement strand
TGCAAAGCATAACAGTAAACAGTAACAACACTGATCAAATATTTTAGTCAACATTTATATAAAAGTATTGTTTTTTTGTATAAAGACTGAAGCTCGTCCATAGTATCTGGTAATGCTTTTAAATCTGTTCATATTTCTTAATGTTTGCATTGACCGTTGTCAAATCGTTATCCAATCTTTAATATTTTTTTCTGGTTAATGTTGTGTTGTATATATTGTGTTGTTTAATCAAGGCGATTGTTCACTTGCCTAAACCAGATAAGCGGAAGGTAACACGAATTTCTTTCCTGATAACCATTCAAGAGTTTCATTTGACCTACGATTTATGTTTAACACATGTGCAAGTAATAACCTGTGTATCTTGCTTTCAACACCGCCTTCAAGTATGTAGCATTTTATTCGCGAGGCGTACACTTTGATGCCGCCTCATTTCGTAAAAACGTTCAATAATGTTCTTTACAAAGGCGGTTACGCCGCAATGTTAGATATGTTGCACTCAACCAATATCTTTGAACATAAGATAAAATTGTATAGCCTTCTGATAAAATTCCGAATTATCTGCCTTTGAATATTGATCTTCCATTAAATTGCACAATATCGAGACAGACACTAGTATAACATTTTCTAGCTTAATAGTTCTATGAATCCTGTGCCTCGAATTCCCGCTTTCTGACAATATTGTGCACATTGAATGATCCGAATACTTGCATTCACAATGCATGCATATAATGTTTCAAAAAAAGTCCTTATAATCGCTATTACACGCAACTTATCAATGATGGCTATTTGGACACAATATTCAGATAACTTACAAAGCAGCAGGCATTCTATCATCTGTAAAACTACGTACATTACGTTGTGGCAACATGTCATTGTTAACGTTAGGAAGTTTGAAGTACATTTTATATTTCGTAACCAACATCGTTCCCATAATTTTACGTAATTACAGAAGACAATTAAAACAAAAAATGTTTTCGGAGTAAAACTTATCAGCAGTTAAGATGTGCAAAGAAGTGTATTTAAAGCGACAAAAAACACAAAAACACTAATAAAAATTATAAAGATAAAGCCTATTTGTTAAATTTTGCGTTTTTTGTGTGTATATATCCGAGTATCTTACAAACATATATTGGAACATCGACAAAATATAAGCTTTTAACGTGTGTTTTATGCGACGAAGTTTCTTTTTATGACAATAGTTTGTTGCTTTTAGTCCCCTCTTGTTATTTTTAAAAATTTGTTCCGCGACGATAGACTTTACACCGAATAACGCAGTGGTATGTTGAGCTTTTCGGCTATTAAACTTCATCATTAACTTAATGATACGTGTTATAAAATAAGCATATTTTTGAAACAACGTAATTTCGAAATTATTTGATAAAACTGTTTTTTTTTTTAGAAGTTATTAAACATGCATTGGAGTAATTTACAAAATATGTAGATATTCTTTCAGCGCTCAAAGAATGCAAGTTTTAAATATTAAGAGTATATCGTAAAGTTACGTGTTGTTTCCTTGTTCTTGATAACCAATCTGTGCTGTAGGGAATCAAAATCAATCTTTCCACAGTTATCATGGTTATGCTGGAAATAATGAGATATTCACTGGGGCTGACGACGTCAAAGCGTAGTCCGTTTCTCTACGACGTCGGGTATATGTTTCACTACGAAACATTGTGGCAATACACATGCCATCGAAGTACAGATACAGTACTTCGTTGAGTAACCTATACATTATATGTGTAGTTCGTTGCCCAACCAATACATACTCTGTGCAAAACCTATACATAAAGCGAATTGAAATTTCCTTCCAAACAAAGCATTTGAATGATTAAAATATATGTTCGAAACCTGTTTTGTACTTTAAAATGTTCAATGTACAGTGTATCAAAGTAACATGTAGTTTCATTCAAGTTAAATTTCTGTAATTGGCTATTTTAACAGAATAAACACCTTATGCATAACTTCAAATCAATATATTTCGATTTTAGCTCAAAATCAGTGTAACGGTTGCAACTACGCGCATTTGTAATAAGTTTGTTATTGAAAAAAGTACCTTCCATTACTGGATGTTCCGTTCTCTAATCCATAAATACCAGAAAAGATGAAACTCGCCTGATTAAGTAGTGTATTGACACAATGTTTCGTAGTAAAACATATACCCGACGTCGCAGAGAAACGGACTACGCTTTGACGTCGTCAGCCCCCAGTGATATTGACCTTTTTGAATTATAGTCGAATCAAATGTACCATCAAACTGGCGTAATAGAAGCATTCTTGTTTATGAACTGAGGTAAAAGGTTAAACAGACTAAGAGAACATCTGGTGTGCATACAAAAGCATATTTATTAAAAAAAAATTTAATTATAAAAATAAATGTTCAATCGATGTTATACAAACGATAGCAATGATACTTACGAGTTTTGTACATGCCGAAATTTAGGTACACAACTGCGACAAAAGTACTTTCAGGAAAGTACAAAGAGAAAAACCATTAGGTAGCATCAACATTCTCGTTATACTCAAAAGGGAACTACAAAACACAAAAGTAATGAAACAATCAATCTACAGACGCACTTTAACAAGGTATTCTCAGTGAGGTTCGTTTTATACGTGCTCTTTCATATGTCACTTCGTACTTATAACGATGTAATATCGTGGTAATGTTTTGTCGCTGGAAAATGATACAGAAAAACGTGTGTCTATCTAGGAGTCTTTTTACAAATTGTTTTACCAGTGCAAATATGTGGCAAGCAGAACATAAGATAGAAATAATTCAGTAAATCTATACATTTATTTTAAATAATATTTTGCTTCTGGTTGAAATGTATATGGATTCATTGACATCATGTTATGTTTTGTTAAATAATTAAATTATATCCTGGAATGTTTGTCTACCAGCTCTAGTTTATGGGTATCTTTTTCTTCCAGTTTGTTTTGATTGAACTGTATGAAAAACTGGTTAATATTGTTCTTATGAAAACATGCGCATTTGATAAAACGCAAATGATTTCATAAGTTCTCGTAAATAGTAAGTATATTTCAAAAAAATAGATTTTTGATAATAAAATCAAATACATTTAGTCAAACTTTTTGGAGGTCAAATCACAAAAAGAAAAAAGGAACGGAGACGCAAATTATGCAATTGGCAACTAATCAGTTTCAAGCGCGGAAAAGAGTACGTTGAGTTAATTTTATTCAAGGTTAATTTATTGAATTATTAAATCACAAAACGAATCAAAGCGACATATTGGTGCATTTGTGTTGAACATGTAATTTAATGTCATAAACAAATAAAAAGAATAAAAGTGTTTAAATATCTTGACAAGAACAAACATTTTCTTAACACATGCGATCGCCTTCAAATCGCTGGTGGCATAATTGTGTTATGTACAAGACAACAATAGAGGTATTTACAACTTTCTTGTGAGAATGCCAATTTTAGTTCGCTTGAAAACTGGCAAAGATCTCAACTACTACAAACATAACTTATACCCCTTATGTGAGTTAGAGCCTGTTCTTTATTTATTGCTGTTTACGTGTATTTAATATTTGTTCGACCGTTAGTAACCACTTCAAACAAAAATCTATAAAATGAAAGTGTCCTCAATTTCTTATCCGACACTGACACCGATCTTAATACAATAATCATTGTTGGGAAATCAAATCAAAAGTTGGAAATAGTTAGTTTACCGGACCATGCATTTGAATGTAAAAAAATCATTTCAATAATTGCGCATTTTGATGTTTAAGTCACCATTTCGATAATAACAGAATAAAAGTATTGACCACTTTATGATCTATACTCGGGAGTTCGATGCCATATAATCATTAAGGGAATGTAAGATTTCTAGATGATATTAAAATATATGTTTTATGCATCCCGAAATATTAAAGTTGCAATTGCGGGCTCTACAATACCTGTCCCTACATGCCTGTATGTGTCTTTGTATATCTAAAAATTGTACAATTTGTTGAGCGTCTCTAGGAATAGATAAGAATTCGAGTATATTTGGAGCATGTCTTCTTTCCAGTTTTACCCTCGTCATGCGGCTGATGAATATAACAAAATATGACATAACCGAAATATATGGTAATAGTAATATTTATGGATGTAATGCATCCATTTTTTTCTGCATTGACGTAATGTTATAGCAGAACGATAAAAAAATCCTAAACATTTGTTGAAAAGCATTAATTACAACTTATACAAAGAATGGTCACAAATAGTTCAAAATAATTTGTATAATGTCATGATACATTATTATTTCTCCAAAAGTCTGCCAAATACTCACAGATGACATTTGGAGAAACCAAGCTCAATATGTTATGTAAAACATTCAAACAGTTATGTTCATTCAACGCGTGGTCATGTAAACATCCTGCAAACCTATATCCTAAATGACCAACACAAAATGGAGGAAATATATGTCGTTGTCAGTTCAACTAACATGGTGATACACATGTCCAATAATGTATGTTCTTGTGCGTCTATTCACAAAAAGGACCACGATATTTGTACCATTATTATTATGATGTGTCTCAAGTATTATTGTGAATCATTATTGTGAAACAATAAATATCTTTTAAAAAGCTGAAAACAGGCGGAGTATAGATCTAGTTCTATAACGCTAATGACGAATTATATATAACTTCGTCATAGAATAAAATATTTGACGGGTAAATGTTTGTTATTGGGAAATAAACAACAATGTTGTCGTGCCGATGCTTCTCTTCAAAGATCTAGGCTATCGCTCTCGTGGCTTAATTCCTTCGCATCGGAACTCCTAACCGTTGGTTATTACCACAATTACCTCAATTACCAACACTTACCAGTCAATTATTTCTTAATTCTACCTAGACCTGCGACTTCTTTTCTATAGACAAAGAAGGATAATAAGTGTTGGTTATTATGCATAAAAAATGGCTGAGCTTAAAGTTGTGAAATTCGTATCGGAAATTCCAAGAAATTGTCCAGTAAAATGCACGTGTTATACGCGCGATCTACTTTAACATTCGACAAAAGTAGTTTCTCCATTATGCAGCGCGGTAAAACCTCATTTGTTGAACACTTGTAACATAAAAGTTCTCAAAAATGTTCACGTTTGTTTAAAAATAAAACCCTGACATCAGATCATTGATTTTACTTTGAATACTGCTGTATTGAACTTGCTTGCTATGTAAAATAACATACACCTGCACCTGTCATTAGCCGTTTATTCTACAAAAACACTCGCGCAGGTGCTATTTTCCATCAGAAGTGGCAGCAAACAACACTGTGGCTCGACACATTATCCATAACCTTTTTAAAATCGTGGTGTTTTAAGTAAGGTATTCACACAAAGTTATCAATAAACCAAACTAAAGGGCGCATTATGTTGGACAATGAGGCTGTTTAGCAGAGAAAGGGCAAATGCTAGAAAAAGTCTAAATATGGGTATTTTCTTTAAATATTTTAAGCAAGAATTGATTTATTATATACTTATTAAGGTCAGTTTTAAATCAAATTACATGTAGAACAATCACGTGAACGGGACGAACATGAAGAAATACAATGAACATATATTTACTTTAACGTTTGTATGAAGACACATATTTTAAATTGTGTGAAGTTTAAAAAAGAAATTATTTATTATATTTTAATAACGCCTAATATTGGGGAGTTGATAACATTGCCTCAATGTGTCTTATATACATGTATATTAAATCGAAACCGAAAATAATGACGCGTTCCTTTTACTCTGCTTGTTAATTATTATTACTCTGTTATAATATTTTTTAATGAGAGATGTTTACTGAATATTTACATGCATATCGAAACGTTTTATTGATCCAATGGTAGTATTAAAAGGAGCCCATATATCTGTGATAACACATTTCGATGGCTTCAGGAACCATAATGATGTTGACGAATAATGATTTTCTGCATTTCGATGTTCCTGCATTCCGTTGATTATATAGATAATGTTTAACAAACCTTTAATAACATACGCGAATTTCTGAAAAAGTGAAATTAATTTCCCTTCATTTTTAGTTCAATCTTTTTGACAATAAACGCATATTAATGAAAAAATTATAAAACAGTACACGAATTCAATTTTAACCATATTGTTAACACAACTATTCAAACATTCATTCTAGAACAGATACCAGTTTGTTATTTAGGTCTTCCATAAACATTGATGATCGTTTGATATCCTTTATCATATACACAAATACTATCTATTTTATTTGTTGAAGACGTTCTTTTAAAACGAAGTGGTAAGCTACTATTGGCATCCGTTGATCCACGTTGAAAGATAATATTACAGCGTCAAACATAGCTGTACGATAACGTACAATGTATTCCGTCTGCTTGTTCTAAAAATAAGGAACTTCGAGACTTGCGTGGCATGGAATGTGATTTTAACAGTCACATTAGTGGGTAACCTATTTAAGGCATTGCATGCTTGCGCATTGGAAACATATGGTTAGGCTTGCGGTTACTGATGTAAGCTAATATGTTCCTAACCGCATAATATGGTGGCGGTAGACCATTGTACACGCTTTAACGAGTGCTTTGTTAATTGAATTTAAGATTTTGGTTCCGACGGCTTATTTTTTGAAAGACTTTAATTGATTAGAAAAAGAACTTCGCTGTACATCTGATTTCTTGGAAACAAGTGTTGATATTGGATCCGGATCTTTTGACATCAGACGAACTTACGCACAAACATTTGTACTTTAACCGTGTACATGATTTATGTTGACATACATAAATGATTCCAGGAATATGGATCAATTTGCAGAACTTTTGACGTATCGGCAGTTACTGACACTTGCTCAAAATGAATCGTCTTTTAATTACTCGGATGCAAAGGACATCATCGATGCATTTGAAGCAAGTCTGTTCACGCTTCATAAGTTTCCAACAGTCGTTCTTATGACTATGTATTCCGTGATGTTTATTCTAGGTAAGTTTTCTTTTTAATAAAACATTATAATGTGTGTCCGTTATTTTTTTTTCTGAATTACAGCACTATAAGTATATGTTATTTACATTGTATTTGGTAACACAAAAAACGAAATTATGAAATTTTGTACGATGCATTCACAACGATATTCCAGGCAATACTTTCAACTTTCTGTCGCGATTTAATGCTCTAAATACTCCTATGATTTATTCTAAAACAACGTTTGTTTAATGAAGGTGTCACTGGGAACGTATTGATTATAGTCTCGATCTGCACAGAGCGAAGTCGTAAAGCCATTCTGTACTATCTCATGAACCTCGCTCTCGCCGACCTTGTTGTCGCAGTCCTGTGCATCCCAACTGCTGTCGGAACTATCGTGTATCGTCTGTGGGTGTATGGGGGAATCCTTTGCAAGTTTACGGCCTTTGTTCAAGGTTGTAAATACAGTATGAAAGACATGCTGATACAAAATAGAGTTCTCGACTTTTTACGCTAACTTTCAATTTAAGGAACTTTGATTACCATGAACCAAACATATTTTTCTTATTTCTATTTTTATTTTCGATGCATTTACTGTTTTCAAGTAACAATCTTAAATGTCAAACGTTAATATGAAAATATTTATGAAAACGTCCCTTTTAAACACAGAGGAATTGTAATACTAACTCACTGTACATGTGCAAATTAAATGCATCTTCATGAAATATGGTAAAACTCTGAATATAGCCCGCAATTACACGTATACAAGGAAATGTAATTATTTATTGTTTTGTCTTGTAGGTGTTGCTGTCGCAGTGAGCATTTTCTCGATGACAGCCATGTCAATAGATCGTTATCTTTCTCTTAATCGAACAAACCAAATTGCAACGCGGACATCTGCCTGTTGTCGAGCATGCTGCGTCAACATTGTCACATGGGTGATCGCAGTTATTTTCATGATACCTCTAATCTTCATCAGAAACATCGATACCTTACGTGATGTCCCGTATCTCCGCCCGCTACCCTTTTGTATCGAGCGCTGGCCGCATGATAGAGACAGACAGGCGTATGGTATTTTTCTTCTTTTTGTAGTGTTCATTGTCCCCGCATTAACCATATGCGTCTGCTATGGAAACGTTGGTCGAGCTCTTTGCGTTCCAGAGCTACATCAGCGAGTCAGCTCCGATGGAAGCACGCAGAGACTGGTGTCCAGACAAAAAGCCGCACGCTTGGTGATAATTTTAATAATCTTATTCATGATTTGTTGGTTGCCGTACAGTGTGATATCAGCATTGGCTGACATTTCGGAGAACGCTAAGATTATAAGTACATTGCCTTATATGCTGTGGCTGGGACATGCACACAGCGCCATCAACCCTATGTTGTATTGGTCGTTAAATAAGCGGTTTAGAGAGAGTATCCACAAAATGGCTCGTGTGATGAATATTCGGGTGTGTTCGTCCGGAACACCAGACACATCAGTACAGGCTCATTCCCTTTAATTGATTCAATTAACAATTAATATTAATAAAATGAGTAGACGTGTATACGATTGCCCTTTTAGGAAAACGACTATTACTGACTTCGTTTTCACAAAGGAGAATATGATAGTTAATAAAATGCCTCTTTTAGCCAACGGTTAATGATATGACACGATATTACTGAAGGAAATATTGAAAACCAAAATGCGAACGACGATATTACCTGTGTAAATATCGAATCGTACACAATTAAAATTCTTATGTCATATTCACATGTTACACTTTGTACATACATAGGGTGTACACATATTTGCGCGTGTACTTAGCACTGGTATTTTTTATATGTTTGAACATGTTAGAATCTGTCCGAGTTGAGTTCCTTATGCGTCCTAAGATAATAATTAAAACGTTGATGTATTCTGTCAAACTCTATATTTTCGATCAAATGTGGTCCAGTCATGTTACCATCCTTGCGAGACAGTATATGTCATATAGATAAGCACAAACAAAAATGCAGTCTTCCACTACATTGAATTTTAGAAAAGTTGTTTATGAAACAACGGGTTTACAGTGCATTTGGATACAAATAATGTTTTTCATATGCATGTTTTAATAACAGTTACCATGAACACGCAATTTAAGATTATCTATGAAATAAGGAGACACATACATAATATGTGATTGACATCTTGCGAATGTTGTCACAATAAATAAAGATTAATACAATAATCGAAGAACTTTTTTGGGGGAAATAGGCAGACATTCACTTTGTTCTTGAACTGAAATTGTACGTCTTCTTTCTTGAATTGAATAGACTAAGAAGTTTACTTATTATACAAGAAAACATCCTAAATGTGCTATCATTAAGCCTAGTTTCTGATTTGGATACACCATCAGCTTCATTATTATAGAATATAATTTTAATGAGGGGTATATGGATCGGTAACTATTGTCTCGTGCTTAATCGGGTATGACGTCACTGCCCGGGTAACAAATAGCTAACATGCACTATTTGGTATTGCATTTGGCTTCCGAAAAAAACAAACAGTATATTATGTATTTTACAAATAATTGAAAGTGTTATCATGATAAATTTCTGTGATATTCATACACGTTTAGTTAAGGGATGTGCTTTAAAAATCGTTGCATATACATCGGCTTATAAACAGGATGAAAATCGTTGGTACAGTATTGGTACATGTAATAGAAAACCCCACCTCGGGCCCAATATCATTATAGTGACCCATATTGAAAATTGACATAAACCGAAGGCTGATATCTAAATGCAATGTGGGCAGCCTGGCTGGTCACTATTATCTCAGAGCCGTCAGTGAGGTTTTCCTGTATTAGATGTCTGCCATTCGAACCCTATTATGTAATGATTTATGTATTAGTAATAGTTTCATATGTAATATATATGCAACTGATGCTGAGAAACTTAACTGAGAATTTCACAGAGTGTTTCAAAGACATTAAGGCGTATTTATCAAATTACGAACCATCGATTTTTTTCGACAATAGTAGTCATAGTTAGCCAACTGACCAACAGACAGAGAAAGGTCATAAACGTATCGGATTACACAATTGTTTTTGACATTTGTTTTCATTTCCTGTAGAAACCAACCTCAAATAAATATTTTATGACATTAAAATGATTTGTAAAAACGAGAATGTTCATAGGTTCCGAGCAATAGAACAGTCAAGGAAAAAAACACAGGTTGTTATATTTATACAAACAAGCATCCACACTATGAATCCATATAATGGTACAAACAAATTCCCATGCGAGAAGACCTATTCGTTTGAAGAGAATCAATGCAATGTCGGAGGGTTCATTAGGAACATAACGGGTTTCTGTTGTGAACAGTTGTTGTAAACCGGGAGATTGACGAGATATCACATTTTCTTACAAAACGTACTGATCAAACTAAAACGTACTGATCAAACTTAATTTTCAAAGGTGTTTCGTACCTTTTTAATCACACTAACTGCCATGAAGTATTGGCATTTAAGGGAGGCTAGATACTTTTAACGACGTTCCGTAGATGTTTGGCATAATACTAATAATTATCATCGTAATACACTATTATACCAGAACTCGTTTGAAGATGTGGGTACTTTTTAACCCTACATGTGTATAGGCGTTGATACTGTTACAAAATAGGTTTTGGTTTGTATCTTGTAATTACACTTTTAGAGCTGTCTTTACGATTTGAACATTATTTAGATGAATAAAATATACTCTAGAGGGCTGCTCTCTTTTATTAAAGTGTTTAAATTACCTATACTTTGTCTTAGACAGAAAGCACTGGAAGAGGAAGAAGTATATACACATGTTATTATTGATAGTACTATTCTGGTAAATTATCCATGAAAGTGTTTAAACTTTTGAAAGATAGGCTTGTTTATTTTGTTAAGGCACTTCGTAGTCTACGTGGATTGACTTTGAAATATTGACGTATATAATGTCGTTTAAGGTAAATGGTATTGATATATGTTTGCAAAATACCCTAAATAAGATATAAACGCCTGTTTAAAGGCTGCTTTTGTATCGATTGTCAGAGTGTTATCATATTGAATGTAAGATACAAACATATGATGGGTGTGGTTAAATTACTGCCATATAAGTGTGTTTGTTTCGATCAATATTTTAATGGCTTTAGTGTTGTTTGTCAAAGCATCATGTATTTAGGTGGTTTGAAACTTTCTTCATAAGCCTTTCTATTGGTGAATCCGTTTATTGCATAAAAAATGATGTTGCATTGGACTGCGATTGTGGTTGAATCCCATTTTACATTTTTTAATTTTGCATTTCTGTATATTAATGTAGGCATCATATATCAAACTTATGCATCTATATTGAACACCAATGTATTTTAATAATATGCAACATATCAATGAATCATTTCAACAGCCTCATAAACACTCGAAAACCGTGGATGTGTTTTGAATTCATATATTTGCAAGCAATATTTATAAAACAATTTGTATACATACTTCTTTAAAAATATGAATGTAAAATGAGTCTCGAAACTATTTAGAATATGGAAAAGGTCATCAATTTTACTTTTACAACTCAGTCTCACTTAGTCGTACACCTACATTGAGGTGAAGCGTGATTTATACGTTTATTTAACGTTCATATTATCACTACTTTAATATTGCCTTTGGCAACAAAGGCTTGCCTATGTTTATCAGGCACGTTCATGTATACCCACTGACCATCGCCTTTGTGATTATGTTCAGACTGCTTATAATGTATTTCTCTCTGTACTTTGTTTGGTTGTATGATTTGTAGTTTAAATTAAATGATTTTTGTTAGAACATCTTGTTGGCGTCTTTAATCTTGATCTGCTGTTTGAGCGCTAGACTACAAACCTGAGATAGTGGATTCGATTTTTTGGACCCAGCAAAATAGATCTAGTGTAGGCATTGGTCATGAAATTATCTCTACTTTTATCTCCTTCTACCTCTGATACAAGTTGTCTGTTACGGTCATAGGCATGTGAACCTAGAACTGATAAACAGGCTTAATCAGGAAAAGTGTGAGTAAGTTAACTGACTGCCGTGATATGACTGAAATACTGTTTAAAACGGCAAATAATTCAAATAAAAAAACAGCCACTTTTAAATCTAATTTGAAATATCAATTAATAGCTTTCCTTCACTCTTGATCCCAAACGTTTGATAAACACTAACATATAAATGATAAAGAATCTGGAAAATTATTTTATTGGGTGTGATGTAGAACATATTGGCCACGTCTGCTGGTATGACATGACCCAGGAAAAAATGCCTTTGTGGAAAGCCTTATTGACGACTAGTTTGTGATTCGTCTGCGGCGAACGTTTTCTTGCTGGAGCGGCGCCTCAATCACATACGAGTAATAAGGCGGCCTTCTGTGAAAAATCCTCGCGAACATTCTGCGGTCATTATCCGATACACCTACGAGCAACGTACATTCGTTAACGTTTGCCTTAAAATAAATTGAACACCGCATTAATTGTGATTTATTTGACAAATTGTCGATTTGCACGAAAATAAATTGCAAAACTCGTTGAAATATTAAACAACCGTCCACAAACTGAAAACATGGACACTTGTTTTTAAGACGTTCGCGTTCAGAAGCAAAATAAAGAAATATCGTCGAATAACTTACTCCCCCAGTTATGATCAAACATGTTTTGAAACAGTGAGTACAGGTTGCTGGCTCCTCTCTATAATCAAAAGCACATACATGGCCTAGTTACAAACAACTATGTGAAAAAATATAAATATAAAGACTGTTGGGTCCTGCCTCATCCTTGCAAGTTACAGATCCACCTTGTGCAATGTTTAATGTCTGCAACATTCCGCACACATTAATTAGTTAGTCATATGTGCAACTAAGCAACATTCGTGCAGTGGTATTTGGACCTGTCTGATCATCCATATCGGTTATGAAACAATTAATAAGGAATGCATAAATATAGGTACATGAACCACATATTACGTTGTAGATGTAAATTTATTATCATTCGTTACTTTTGTCTAATGCAGCCCACTATTCATACATTGTTTTATTTCAACATAACAAGTCTCTTCTACAGTATCATTGTTATAATTGAATGTTAATATCTGAATCATCATCACTTTTGTCTTATGTTGTCTAGAAAAATGTGCTCCCGTTATAATACTCTAGAAATGAATTACACAAAATGCACACAGGTTTAACATGACTTACAAACTGTTGCAATTGATTCTAAAAACGTGTTGGAAATTTAAAATCCAAATGTTGTTTCTTTTAAAGTTGCAGGCTGCTAGCCTATTGTTTTAATACTAAATAAAGACACGTTTTTACAATTGTCGTGATTTTTATCTCATAAACATTATCGTAGTTACCATAATACAATGTACTTTCTTAAGTTGAAACATTAGTTATTAACCATAGTATCTTTTATTATTCTGAGTTTAACATCTCTTGTTCACAAATACTCAAATGTTTGAAATATGCAATTAAATGGATGAACAAACAAATTAATAAGATTTGAAAATGTATTAAATAATTATCATAGGTTTTATTTCAGAATACATTAGGCTTTAAGCCCATGAGTACACAAACATATAATACACAATGTAGTAAACCGTGGTCAATGACATACAGGTATATACATATACTATTTTAGGCAATATAAGTTAACAATTTATAACGAAAGAATTGGCAACTCTAAAGACATTGATATTCAAAATAAACAAATATTTTTAACATTTATATATTAAGGTAATTATATAATATGCATATTGTAAAGTCTTATCGTATTCAAAATAAACTTGAATGTTCTAACAATGTGAAAACATATAATTTTTATTGATTGACAACACATAGACAGTAATATGTGGAGAGAAACTATTGATAATATAATTCAGTTCTCAATTTAGCTGCTTTAAAAATAAATGTTGCAAGATTTTTAATTGTTTTAGCGTTGTCAGTTTGTAAAAGTTCGATAAATTTTATCATATTTGTGCGATTCCAATAATATCTACGTATATATTGTTTTCTAAGACTATTAAAAACTGGACATTCGAGTAAGAAATGGAACTCATCTTCGAGAACGTTACAGTGTTTACATTTTCTGTTTTCATACGGTGTCTTTTCAGGCTTGTGCCACGCCCTGCTTCGACTTTAAGTCTGTGAGCAGATACTCGTAAACGCGTAAATTCGAATCTTAATTTTGAAATATTTACAACATTGAGATAAGGCTGAAATCTAAAAATTCCGTAAATGCAATAGTTTTTACCCCTTGTCGTTTGTTGTAACTCGGTTATCCAATTCTGAACGTATATATCAGATATGCGTTGTTTAACAATGGATATAAAACAATTAACGTCTCCTACTCCCTGAAAAAACCATGCATCACCAAAACCTAGCGTATTTAATAGATGTTTAACAGATTTTACCCAAGAATTGTTTTCGGGATACATTTCGAGATCATGTACTAACATATTATAAACAATTTTAATATATTTAACATCATCAGATTGTAATATTTTTATCCAGTATTTTAAAACACAAACAATCCGTTTATTTATAAGAGGGTAACGCCGTAAATGAAATTATCATAGAAAGAAAAACAGTTCAATAAAAGTATAATGCTTCCACCGGCATTCGAACCCGTGATCTCTGGAAGCAAAATCTAACGCAGTAACGCAACACCAGTAAGGCTTTAGAAAATATTTTGTATTTCTAAAATTATGATAATTATAGAGGCATTTTTTTATTGCGGATGAAAAGTGCTACAATCAGCTTATTATTTTACCGAGTTCGATCGATCATTATCCATTTACCTAACGCAATATTTTACATTTTTCTTAGATAGCATTGTTATTCGTTTTAATGTAATGTAAACATTCTTTTCAGAAATTAAAACACTTTTGTTTATGGTCATTTCGCCAAAAAAAATATCGACAGGTCGATTTCAAGGAAGCTTTAAACAGATTGATGGATAAGAAATTTCAAAATTTAGTGACAAATTCCAATCATTATGAATACAGTTGCGAAATAGCACTACACACATAGACAAACATGTTAATACAATTATATTCATGAGTAATATTAAGTAGAATACAAGTGAAATTTAACGCGTTTTTAAAACGTGATTGATTGAATTATTTGCAATGTCGTTTCTTATAAATTGCTGACAACACATGGGTCACCTTCATGAAGGAAAAATTCAGCTTTAAAAGTATGATTTGGACCAGCTGAGTGGTCAAGGCGTCCGGGCTTTAACCAGCGGACTAGCGTGGGGGCAAAATGTTTGCTTTTATTGTTTTTAGATTAACTTAGTGCTCAAGGTTAGCAATTGTGGTCATTCTATGTCCGGTGTCACCACTATATGCCAGACATTGTTCAGTATGAATGAGGTTGGTGAGAATGGTCAAATAGATACTATCTAGACCAGGTTCGAATTTGTGTTTTTTCAGAGAGCAATTCATGTTAACACTCGATTGTCGTTTTTGAAAGCTAAGTGACAAATTAATTTAAGATTCAATATTAATTAAACGTCATAACATGTTGACCCTGTTCTAATTACGGTTAATTGGAGTTAAAACTACGTAATATCGTAAGAAAACCTTGTACCAACTCTATAAATTACATAAATGACGCAATCTTGCATGGAACTTAGAAAAACATGTGTGGCTAATGTCTTTACTAACTTTGAATTTGGGCCAAGAAGTAAAAAAAAACACACAGCTCACCAGGTCAAATCTAGAAAAAAGTACCACTGTAGAAGCCGCATTTATTATTTATTTTGGATTCATTACCAATATGTAGGCCGAGTTCGAATTTGGTTCAGATGGAGTATAAAAACTAAGTAAACAGGTCAAATCTAAGCAATCTGTTGGTAACTCTTCAACCTTCAATTATGACTTATGAATAATTATAAAACTTGTTCCGAATGTTTATATCAAAATATCTAGACAAATTTCGATTGTTAGTAAAGTGGCGTCAAAAAAAGGAATCAATTATTACAAAAATCTAGTTACATATGTTCTTCTACAAAACCCACATTAAACAAACAATCTAGATATAACTTTTTCAGAATGGTTATCTTGACAATATCTTAGCATTGTTAAAGTTTGTGCGACATTTGACTAAAGATAGGTGAACTAGGTCCGGTACCTAGGCCTAAATGGAATATTTGCTAAATTGAGCTGCAATTGAAATTACCATGTCATATCTTTGGGAAAATGTTATCAATACTCCAGCTGCCTCATTTACGACCTAATCAAACCAAATCTTTCTTTTTGTACTGATCATATCGAGGCGAAGTTTTATAATGTTATAACCGATAATCACGAGAATCAGAATAAAAAAAAAGTTCAACCATTAACTCGCTAAATAGCCATGGAGGTTTACTTTCATTCCTTCATTTATTGCATATTTTAACAATTTGTAGAACATGGTTCATAAAGCATATATTACACATAAAATAAGTTGTATCTGCGTATGGCATAAGAAATAGCAAACATATCATTTAAAAAGGCATCATAGTTGATAAATCAAGCATACAGAATTACAGGTCTATCAAATTTAATAAATAATATAACTTAATATAAAAATTTGAGACTGTCAAATTATAGTACTATTATTGGTAAATAAATATATATGTGTACAAAAGATTTAAACCATGTCACAAACATGTAAATACAAGGAAAGCACATAAAAGGAAGTAAATCATTATTTCCGTTGTGGTCCTTAATTAATTTAATGTAGTTGACCTAGAAACAGCAACCAATTAAATCTTTATGAGCAAAATTGAATGCTAAGTTAATCTAAGAGATAATTATCACAGACATGAAGTTACTATCACAGAATTTATATTGCATTACTTTGCACTATTAAAATACAAATAAAACTAGAGAAAAAAACTCAAATAGTAGCAAGCAGATGGGTTTTGACGGTGGACTTGAAATTGAAGAGGTTCTTAGCCTGTCTTATATGTTGTGGCATTTTATTCCAGAGAGAACAACTTTGATAAGCAAATGACCGTTTACCAAAACCTTTAATCTTGGGCAAACAAAATCTTCCGGTGTTTGTGAATGAATCACTGGAAGCACCAACTGACACCCTTAACCTAGTGGGATAGTTATGAAATGAACTAAGTGGAATGAAATGCTCATTTAGGTAACCTGGTGATCTACCACTTAGATTTTGAACACATGGCACAGCATGATTTGATTTACCCTTTTAGAGACTGTTAACCAGTTTAGCTTGACAAAACGACTTTGTTATAATTACATGTATATGATCCCTTGCTTCAAGATCCAACACAAACCTGACCTGTACAGTGACCTGTAATTTATTCCTAAGTTCCTGAGTCAAGCTGTTATACCAAATTGAACAACCATAATCAAAATGACACTGGATGAGGGATGTGACCAGTAACATTTTAGAGTGGGGATTGAGGAACTTACTCTTCCTGTACAAAAACTTCAACCTAGCATAAGCTTTCTTGATAGTTGACCTAGCAATTGAATCAAAAGATAGACTTTGATCAAGAGTAGCCCTAAGGTACTTAACAGAATCTTTAGCTTCAATAGGTTTACCATTGCATACAACATTAAGATTTGGTCCAGACTTTAACCTTGCTTTGGAACCAAACAAAACAGACTAAGTCTTACCCAAATGTAAAGATAGTTTATTACAAATTAACCATTCACTCAGAACATTCATTTCGGTGCTCAAAACTGATTCAAGTTCAGACATATCCTTACCAGAGACCAAAAAACCAGAATCATCTGCATCCAGTAATAACTTATTCTTAACTGCACCAGACATGTCATTGACGTAGATAAGAAACAACAAAGGTCCTAGAATAGAGCCATGGGGAACACCAAAAGGTATCGTGTACTTGTACATTTTAAGTTCTGTCCTGTCTTTACTTATAAAGTTGGGGTATTTAATGGCAAACGATCGTTTAAGCGGAAAACAAGTATTAAGAAAAAAACTCGCTAAAGTAATATTCGCTATTTAAGACAAGAAATATCTTTAAAAAATATATACGGCGTTGATTGTGGTTGGAGNAAGGTCAGGCTAAGGTGAAAACCTGGCGTATACAGCTAACGCCGAAAAACTATATTTTCCTATCATAGCGTGTTGTCGAATCCCGCACTGGGAATGCAAATGAACGATACATCAGTGAGGCTTACGTGAGATTTTGATGAATATGCTGTAAACAGGGGATATTTTGGTTGACATGTTGTCGAATAAGCGGTACATTTTCAGTCAGGTGTGTGTTTTATTGCTGAATAAATGAATTTAGACCATAATTTTTCTACTAACACATTATTCCGTGCCTTTTATAATAACATTAATCATGAACCGGATCCAAATTCTGAACACATAGATAATTGATATATTTATACTTTGTACGTTACGAATACAAGCCTATATTTTCGTAAAAGTTGAAAAGAATGTTCACCAAAATATATTATCTTAAGTAAATGTATGGTCTATGGAGATTTAAGTCAAATGTAATTCACATATAGGTAAATTCATTATTTTTCTGTTCACGTTTCAATGTGTTTGTATATGGCACACGATCGCATCACGCAGTTTACTGAGGTCACTTCAACAGGGACGGGCGAGCTGGCGATCGGGCGGATGGACGGGCGCGCGGAGAGGCAATACAAGATAGAGACAGAATCGGTAAAATACATACACAATGCAAAATGAAAGCAGTCATGATATGCACACGCAATACCAAGGGTAGAACAAAAAGGGGATTTCCTCTTATTTCCATCGTGGTCTTTGATATTGGTGACATTAACCATGTCATGTTTCTATTCATTCTATAAAATTGTCAAAGTTATCGAATAAAAATACAATACATTAAAACACAGAGGTATATTGAAATTAATATCAATACCGTAATTGACACTCGAGTTCATCACTACATAAGATTTAATTGTAGAATAAGAAGTCAATATCTTTAAATTATTAAAACAAGACACATAAAAGACTAATAGATTATAACTACAAAATTACGATGCGGCTAAGAAAAATAGCAACGTAACATGTCTGATGTAAAACTGACCAATTAAATACATTAATCTCGATAGTGTTATTACCGGTAGTTGTTGATAATCATCGCTATTTTCGGACAATACAATTTTTCAACTCTAAATTGAGGGACACCTGTATTTTGCGAATATTTTCCGTACCTAAGTTTTCGGACACGAATTTTTTTTATTATTTTTAAGTGTCCGAAAACATAGAGTAATTACGATACTTCTACTATTACTACTACTACTACTACTACTACT
>VMBQ01010566.1:0-26025 GCA_007657795.1 Dreissena rostriformis | reverse complement strand
TTTTACTACGAAACATTGTGTCAATACACAACTTAATCAGGCGAGTTTCATCTTTTATGGTATTTATGGATTAGAGAACGGAACATCCAGTAATGGTAGGTACTTATTTTCAATAACAAACTTATAACAAATGCGCGTAGTTACAACCTTTACAATGATTTTGAGCTAAAATCGAAATATATTTATTTGAAGTTACGCGTAAGGTGGTTATTCTTTTAAAATAGCCAATTGCAGTAACGTAATTTAAATGAAACTACATGTTACTTTGATACACTGTACATTAAAAATTTTAAAGTAAAAAACAGGTTACGAAAAATATATTTTAATCATTCAAATGTTTTGTTTCGAAGGAAATTACAAGTCGCTTTATTCAAAGGTTTTACACAGAGTATGTATTGGTTGTGCAACGAACTACAAATATAATGTATAGGTTACTCAACGAAGTTTCTGTATCCATGATATCGATGGAATGTGTATTGACACATTGTTTCGTAGTAAAACATATACCCGACGTCGTAGACAAACGGACTACGCTTTAACCTCGTCAGCCCCCAGTGAGTACTTCGTCTACATTAAAAATGATTACTTGGGTTTCATATGTCATCGGCTTTCACGTTTTGCTTATCTGTCTGGTGTTGAGAGCGTGTTACGTACTTCATGATAAGGTACTTACTTCGTGTTACATATTCAGTGTCGATTTGTCGTACAGGGCTGGTATTTACAAAGCTCCTTTAAAGGAAAACTGAACGTAGATGGAACGTTAATGTCGAATTTTGATTGTTTCCTGGTTCCAATAATATTTACATACAAATCAAAAAAGAAGAATTAGATAACGAGCAAATACCGACCTCATTGAATGTTTCGGCATTTCCTCGGGCAGTGCAATATATTCCGCGCCGCATTCCCAACCTCGCTGCAGTCAATGAACGTTTGAAAACGCGTAATTAATCGTACCAATATTAACCATTGTTGCTGGATTTTCGTCGCTTTATTCTATTTCCCTGAAATATGTTCGTCCTATGATGAATCGAAGAGTAACCGATTTTTTTGTGCACATTATTTAGTGATATTAAATACCTAAAATTGCGGAATTCGCTAGAATCTGTTGAAACGCCATTAATATAGTAGTAGGTGTTTATTTCGATCCAATGCGCCATATGAGGCACATGAGGACAACATATTTTCATATGAAATAAACAAAAAGAAAACAAAGGAAAAATGTAACACAAACACACACGTCCGCACGAACACACACACACGTCCGCACGAACACACACACACGTCCGCACGAACACACACACACNTTCGGTAATTAGATAAAAGATGATGTCATCAAATTACATAGCAACAGGGATATACAACATAACGATACACATAGTATAAACATATAAACAAATCATAATTTTCTCTGTAATGATGAAGACAGTAAAATTTAGGAATCCCACTTATTATGAACATCTGCAAAACATACTTAAATTGTATTTTTTCATATGATTAATTATCATCTGAATGATAAATGTGCATACAGATTGTCACATGATCGAACACTAAGCTGAATGTTTCTTGTCAATTGCGAAAATTTAGAAAAGAGATTATAGAATGATCATGACTTTACATTAAAAAAACATAATAAAGATCAAGTAATATAACATTGAATTCAGAATATAGATACAATACTTCCTAAACAAGTTCATGATTTTCTTAATTATACAAGTACGTAAGGGGTACTACGATTACACTATGAATGAAAGAGGGGAACACAGTTAAGTTCAATAATTCAAAAAGACCTAGGTCACGATATATAGGAGCTTTACTCTAATGAAAAACATTCCTAATATCATAAATTAACGTGTTAATTTTTTACTTTAAAGCCTAGAAATGTAAAAGAAGCTAGTTTTCTTAGTGTTGGTGCATCTTGTGTATTCATTAGTGCAATGATTTTTTGCATACAAGGTTATATGAGGTCGCAGCCAAAACTTTGTATTCATATATTTCTTTCTTAAGTCAGTTAATAAAGAACATTCTAAAATAAAATGATATCCGTAATTATTGTTTTGACAATCGGAACAATTTCTTTCATTATATGGAATAGCAATAGGTTTATGCCAGCGGCCAGATTCACTTTAATCGATGAGATGATACTCTGAGTTTAGAGAAAGCAATGCGGTGGTTTTCATTGGAGATGTTTGTAAGGTACATTTATAACCAGGTTTTCCGAAGGAAAAAAAACTGGTTATTAGATTGGTGAATGGCGGCGGGCGGGCGGGCAGGCGGGTAGGCTGGCGGGCGGAAGAAAGTTTGACCGGACCATAACTATGCCATTTATCGTTATATTTTAAAATAACTTGGTACATTTGTTCACCATCATTGGACGGTGTGTCATGAGAAAGAAGTACGTCGATATCTCCAAGGCCAAGGTCACACTTTGAGTTTAAAGGTCAAAAATGGCAATACATGAGCTTGTCCGAGCCATAACTATGTCGTTAATTGTGAGATTTTAAAATCATTTGGCACATTTGTTCACCATCATTGGACGGTGTGTCATGCAAAAGAATTACGTTGATATCTACAAGGTCAAGGTCATACTTTAAGAAAATAGATTCGATTTGACACAAGGGGGTAACTAGGAACAATCAGTGACAATGCACATTTTGAATAGTCTCCCCCATTATCAGAATTTTGTTTTCAAATTGAAAACCTGGTTTTGTGACAATTGTGTCCCTTGTTAAATCATTGTTTATGTTAAGAGGCATAAAAAACAACGCTCTATTAGATACCGTTGATCGTGAATTCATATTTTGATAAAAACAATCCTCAATTCTTTGTTTGAATAATGACACGAATACTTCTTTTTGTCCTACCCCTTGGTGTATCCATACCTCTAAAAATCCTAAATTTGACAACAATAGATGCAGCGAGCTAACTCAGCTTTTTTAGACGGTGTCAATGTAAAGTCATGTTTCGTCATATTATGTGTAAGTGTAATATACATATTTTCTTTGTTTCTATAATTTTTAACCAGCATTTGATTATTTTAAAATATCTTCTTACAATAAGTCAATGTCTCTCTAAATAGTAACGTTGTTTTAGGTCTGACTGTAATGTTCTTTATAAAAAAAAAATGTAAATGAAGGTGTCGCGATGCTGTAGTCTGTGCATTTCTTAACCTACGTTACTGTTGCGACTGGAACCAGCATAATTGAGAGCAACACGTTTAATACAAGATTATGTTTTTCAAAATAAATCATAACAAATGATATGACAATAGCAATTATAATGTGTATGCATTAAAAAATAATTCGTTATTTAACAACAACATACTTAAAATAGTATATCACTAAATGACAAACACAATTATCATTCCACGTAGTCCAACGTACTCCAGTGCGACGCACAATAATGCTACTTAATACATGGAACATGAGTGACCTTCAACAGATTATGATGCGTTAATGTGTTACTAATCGCTCCTATTATTGGCACATTAAGGATTTAACTACATTGTTAAGCCCGGAGTTACGTGTGACCTAACCGGGATAATTTCCAACTCATTTGCTACAGCTGCCAGCAGCTCAGATATAGAAGGTGAATATTGCTTAATTTTGCATATATACACTCGCATTTGCGGTGCCATTAATAGCCGAATAGATCGTGTCAAAATTGTCGGCAGCACCTAGAATCTCCTTCCTGTCTCGTTCGTACATTCAAGTGAGTGACATCTTATAATATGTCCTTAAACCAGTACTTGAAAATTCTATTGTAACGTACAGATGGTATAACAAGCCCTTAAGGCACATTCTAGGTACCGTACAAACTAACGTCCCTCATTACAATCGTGCCTGGTGATTTATTCCTGATATCAGATGTCTGTACGGAAACAATAGCAGAGTGTTAAATGTAATTATTTATGAAGTCATATTATTCTTTTCCTCTCTGTTTCAGATAAACTTACACGAGACGGTTTTGATGTCTGGCATTGTTACCCAGGACAGCCCACAGTCGGCGTCCCGTGTAACGCACTTCCTGGTGGCGTACAGCATCGATTGCATCACCTTCGCCAATGTCACTGACAGACATGGCGGTGCACAGGTGACGATTCGTTTTAAGAGAAAATAAATGGTCGGAAAATGAATGTAACTATGTCAAGTTCGCGTTCAATTGTAAGGTAAATTGAATCCGTTGTTATGTAATGCCATATAATTTTGATTATATGTTTAACGTCCAGTTTAAATTTGAATCTTACCAACCAAGCAGGAAAACAAAAAGTCATATCACAATATTTTTATTTTCAACTTTTCATGACAGACGTATAGATTTCGCTGTAAAGTATTCATCGTCATCATATTTAAAGTTACTTAATTAAAACATATTTGTAATATCACTAGTTCTACTAGTGTTTGTGTTAAGAAAACAACCCCAGCAATTTCCAAGACTTAGCTTAAGCCATCATAAAAAATATGGGTATTTACAAAAATAGGTTCAGATCTTAAACGTTTGGATACATAGAGAATTAGAGGTTACTGTCCAAACCGTGTGTAATATTTCAGGTGAGGCTTAGAATAACGTTGTATTCTTGTCGAGTATTTTACATGTTTACATTATGATAGGGCAGTACCATGTTGTTCTGTTTATGATACATACACATCCCGATTTTAAAAGAAATAATTACATATAANCTTTAAACTTGAATCCTACCAACTAAGCAGGAAAACAAAAAAATATTTAAAAGTATTTTTATTTTCAACTTTTAATGACAGACGTATAGATTTATAAGTATTCATCGTCAACATATTACAATACGAAGAAGTGAAACTCCAGAAGCTGCAGCAGTATTGCAGTTTTATCATAAACACCTAAGTTATTGAACTAAAACATATGTGTAATATCACTAGTACCACTATTTTTGTGTTAAGAAAACAGCCCCATCATTTTCCAAGACCAAGCTTAAGCAATCATCAAAAATTTGGATATTTACAAAAATATGTTTAGCTCTAAAGCGTTTGGTTACATAGAAAATAACAGTTTACAGTCCTATCATTGTGTAATTTTTCAGGTGAGGCTGAGAATAACGTTGTATTCGTGTCGAGTATTTTTCATGTTGACATGATGATAGGGCAGCACCATGTTGTTCTGTTTATGATACATATACATCACAATTTAAAAAGAAAGAATTATATATAATTGCTACGAAGCTGCATTTTTAGCGCGAATGTTATATTTGATTTACGTTTGACCTGTTGATTATGACGTCGTAACCATACGGTAAAAAACGATGTTTGCTGTTTATTTGTTGATTTTTGTGTCAAAAATATATTACATCTTGGTATCATTTTTTTAATCTGATTCTATTTTACAAAAAATAGTGACTTGATGGTTAATGCCGAGTAATATGACATACCTTTAAAAAATGACTTATAACAACTTACTGTTGACATGATATAAAAATATATCAGGCAGCGATATATGAGGCATATATCGATTTGGCGGGGGTATATATCTAGTACACATATAACTCACGTGTCTGTCCGAAATCGAAAGATGTAATGAATGGTCATCAATATTAAGTTAATGTATGCACAGGAATATTACGGAAATGCGTTCTCTAATACGACGACGACGGTGATGTTCGATCACGTGGTCAACGCTAGATGCGTGCGCATCGTGCCGACACAACGTATCGGAGAGGACACTGCCATGAGGTTTGAACTGCTCGGCTGCTGTAAGTACATTTGCTCTTGTGAACAGTAGATATTATATGGCGTTCCCTGAAAAGGAATATTTTCCAATTAAAACAATTTTGAAGTCGTTCCGCAACAATGACCATATGCTAATTAATGTGCTGCATTACTTTGCTGAAAGTAGTACAATCATTGTATTACTTTCAGAGCTTTTATATTTCGACAGTAATTGCGGGTACAATAAGCTTATTTTCAGTATGATCAAAGATGAATACATTCTGGAAATAAACACGCTTTTTTAAGGCAAAGTACAACGTAAATGACACAGTAATGTAGAAAGAGTCGAAACGCGAACACACAATTAATTATAAGATAATTTATTGGAATGTATGAAGTAGAACAATACAAACAACAAACAAATCGACTACTTAGTTAGTGAATACATTCCTTAAGTAAAAGCTATAACAAACGATGATTATTAATAAAGCCATTTTGTCCCAGCCGCTAACAATAATTACGCGTTTTTAAAATATTCGTGATAAACGTCCTTCTAGGAACCAAACATATTTAATGTACGTCGATAAGACATTATCGTCTGTTCATTGTGCTTGTCCACGTGCACTTGCATTCACTTTTTGATATTTTATCCTGGTGGCGGAACTCCCGACCAGTGCAAGGGCTTTATCACACCACGCTATACAGAGTTCCCCAGACCAGAGCTCCGGAAGATCATGTTTGACAAGGAGAAGATCATCACGTCGATGCGGATCACCCTGACCGATCCGGCTACCGAGCAGACGCCCGCGTTTAAGGTGGTCTATGCAAGGGCATGCAACTACGATATGGGTCAGTTCGTGAAGGAGAACGCCCAACCGAAGGTACTCGATATCCCGCTAAGTGTGACTTAAGTGCACGTCCCTCGTAATGGCACACCGTGTTTTATAAACAAACACAAATATTAATATACATGAAAACATTTTGTTAAGGTTAGTTATGGCGCTTAGAGACCAATGGCTTGATATAACGAATTCATTTGATGTTGCCACACATAGGTCATTTCAATGATATTCGATGTATTGAGAACAAAACAAGTATATGGGTTTGAAATCCAAACTGCGTCAGGACGGGTATGGAATTTGATTTCCTCGTTGGTTTTTGGAGATTTTCTCTCAGCAACACGACACGCCACTCCATACTTTGAAAATCAAGTCGATAGCCTTTCCATATTAGCTCGACTAGGATATCACAAACAAACAACATTTCTTTCACGGAAAAGCCTCCTTTTCTTTAGTCAAACCACGTCCAAAATACATATGGCCGCCACATTTACGAACACTACTATTGGTATTACCCAATTGTAGAGTAAAACAAAACACTTTTATCTGCACATTCTTTGATAAAACGTTTCAAAGCACTTACCATAAGACTATGAACGATTCTTACGATTCTTACGTAAGATTTTACGTAAGATCCCCTGCGATCCCCTGCGATATATTGATAAAATTACCTACTGGATACTGTTAAGTTATAAGAAAGAAATGACGTGAATATGATAAATACGCGGGTGTTATTTTTTAATCACGATATAATGATTTTTTGTCAAAATTTTAAGATCCCGTTCGGTGAAAGCACGCTAGCTTTAGAGGTACCGGGGTTCCTGATCCGCTCCCAGTGTATTGCCGTGCTCACCCACTGGGAGACCAGACACTCCCAGAGGAACGGCCATCCGAGAACGGGGAATCCATTGGTAACCATGGAGACAAACGGGTATCAAGTGACATTCGAAGGCTGCAGTACGTGTTACATAAAGTGTTATTATTATTGATATAAGCTCATGTTTTTAATTATTTTCAGTTTCAAAAACAATTCTGTAATTTTAAGTAAAATAATATTGGCATTTAATTGCTTTATTATACTTGAAGTCTCAACTATGGCTTCGGTTCTAATACAGTAAATGAAATGTAGTGAAAGGACGTCACTTCGATAAAATGGTTTATTGATGTTTTGATTTTATTTGAAGGCCTCTTCCAAATTTTCAAAAGATCAACAAACAATAAAAAAACAACTGTTACAAGCATATTCATTAAATATTGCTGATTTTTGTTTGTTCTGTAATTGTCTTTGAACACTCCTGAAAATACACCATTGCATCGAGATTAATAAATCAACAACTATGCGTACAATACCTATACATTATTGTTTAGGTCTGCCTGGCTTCATCATAACTGTATACAACTACATGATTAATTACAATCTTTTAATATTTTTATATTATAATGACATGTTTATCCAATATCAAGTCATAATCATACTAGATCAATTATTTGTTTGAAAAAAATATTATTAATTATTTTATTGTTTGATGATTTGATATACATGTCATTATACAAGAACAATGTTTTTTTGTAAATTGCACATGGCATCAACGATATTTATAGATCATTATTGGTGTTTCAACAAAGGAATGGTTATCCCTTTTAAAAGCAAAGTACATGTACTGCGGCTTTGACCCGTTATATATGTTTGGTTTTCAGATGCCTTGGCGCCTCATGGTAAGTCAGTCAATGTTTTTTGCAACTACAAAGTATTCGATTATTGTGATATTGTTATGCCCCCGGTAGGGTGGCATATAGCAGTTGAACTGTCAGTCCGTCCGTCCGTCCGTCTGTCAGTCTGTGCGTCCGTCCGAAAACTTTAACGTTGGTCATAACTTTTGCAATATTGAAGATAGCAACTTGATATTTGGCATGCATGTGTATCTCATGAAGCTGCACATTTTGAGTGGTGAAAGGTCAAGGTCATCCTTCAAGGTCAAAGGTCAAACAAAAAAGGTAAATGCATGTGAATCTCATGGAACTGCACATTTTGAGTGGTGAAAGGTCAAGGTCATCCTTCAAGGTCAAAGGTCTTTTTTTTCTTTTTTTTTTAAAGCGGCGCAGTAGGGGGCATTGTGTTTCTGACAAACACATCTCTTGTTGTTTATAATTCCTGCACTTAAAAGGAGTTTTGCATTTGTGCCGCGTCATACGAAAATGGGTGTTAATGAACTAGGCGGACGGCGTTGCTCCAGACCAGCTTGCGCAATTGTGAAAACTGGCCATAAGCAATCCTGTCCGCCAATGACACCAGGTAACCTTGCTCGTCTTTATAGCGGACAGGGTAGCTTCTGAACAGACTGTGCGAATGCGCAGGCTTGTCTGGACCTGCAAGCCGTATATATCATCAGACCCATTTTCGCATGTCGAGACTCATGTTTGAATTAAATACTTTTATATACGTGTATATCTGTTTAAGAACCAATCGATTCGTGTGGCAATACCCACATTGTGAAAAACGNAGATTGATCATTTTATATATAAAATATATACAATTCACTACGCATGCACAATTTGCATTCCTGGGTTTACCACGTGACGATGATGATCAATCTACTTGCGTTATTTATAGTTAACTGGTAGTTACCTGGTAGACATACCAAGTAAAAATAAAAAAATAAAGTAAAAATAGAAAAAAAAAACTTTTTTCAAGTAATGTTATATACCAGTCGTGATATTTTAATCAATATAAACTAATAATTGTAAAAAATACGGTATTTTAAAACTTTTCTTTTTTCGTCATTCGTGGTTTACAGTCCCTTTAATGGTTAATGCCGAGTAATACCTCCAAACATTGACTGATATAACAACTTACTGTTGACATGATATAAAAATATATCATGCAGCGATATATGAGGCAAATATCGATGGGGCGGGGGTATATATCTAGTACACATGTAAATCACGTGTCTGTCTAAAATCGAAAAATGTAATGAATGGTCATCAATATTAAGTTCATTAACTTATCGACAGGAATATTACGGAAAGGCGCAGGCTGGTTTGGACCTGCCAGCCGCATATGACATAAGACCCATTTTTGCATGACGAGACTCATTTTGACTAATTGCCGTTATTAATTAAAATAAGTACAATTTACACCAATCTTCGGCTGGATTTACCAGACGAGTGACGTTTTTAAATTGGATTGAGTGTTTGAATGAAATCTTAGACTATGCTTACATATAATAGAAATCAACCAATGACACTTTTATATACATGTATATCAGTGTAAGAACCAATCGATTCGTGTAGCATAACCCACATTGTGAAAAACGGCGTAAGGAAGCGTGTTGTAGGCGGCCCTTCGTAATTCCGGAGGAATGACCGTGGCCGGTGCTATGCACTTCATGAAAGCGCCCAAATACACGGATCTGCCCTGGCGATCTCATAATTGTGGAAGGGTCACTTATTCACCCGCAGTGGTTCCTCACTTCCGCGCACTGCGTAAAGTGTGTTCGATTGTCACTGGAAATGGAAAAGGCGAAAACTCAAAATTCGAAACACATTTAATAGCCCAGGGAGAGTTACGGTTTGGTCTTCGAAGTCTCAAGCTTATTGCATATCATATTGCGCCACATTATTTTAATTAAGGGGTTGGATAAAGCAATGCACTTGTCCCTACGTTCGCACGTATATACAGCATTCCCGATTTTTGTCGGGACTATTACTTCATCATTAATCAGTTAGTGTTAACCCTTTGCATGCTGGGAAATTAATCGTCTACTAAAATGTCGTCTGCTGAGTTTCTAACATTAGCATTTTCTTCGATTTTTTTTTAAAGAATACTATCAGAATAGCAAACAGTTTGGATCCTGATGAGACGCCACGTTTTGTGGCGTCTCATCTGGATCCAAACTGTTTGCAAAGGCCTTCAAAATTCGGTCCCAGCACTGAAAGAGTTAACATACATTGCTACCCTTGATGACCACGTAGATATGAGGTGTCCAAACTTACGGTCACACGCAGAGGTCAAAGGTAAAATATAAACTTCATGAGGATTATCCGGACTCTTTGTAAGGTTCTTTTAAAATAACTGGCCATAAATTATCAACATGGGGAGTTGGTTTAGTTAAGTTTAGTTTAAACCTATTTATTTAAGATCGCCGTGGTGTAATGGATATGGTGTCCGCCTAGCGATCGGGAGGTCACGGGTTCGATCCCCATTGTGGGTGCGTTGTTTAGACCTACCCCAAAGACACCAAGTACTGGTTCTAGTCCCAGGAAACGGACTCGAGAGCGTTTCAAATAAGTAGTAAGTACTTTCTATGCAATCGAGCTTAAATAAATAGGTTTAAACTAAACTAAACTAGTTGGTATGTCAAAGGACAATGCCACATCTAATGGTCGAAGATAAAATATGGCATTAAGACAGTTTTTTTCAGGATTGGATTGTTATTTCATCATGTATAGGACAATGTTAAATGTTATCGATTAACTATAGCAATCAAGAACCGAGCCGCACGTGGTAGGAACCATAAAGAGTTCCGTAGTTTATTGGCTTATTTCTGACACGTCAGATGGCAGATAAAAGGATGGCGCGGCATTTAAGGGATGTCGCAAGACCATCACAGAAAATGAAAAAAATCGGTAACCAGAATGACACGGCTTAATTTTAATATATTTTAGAATTTATTACTACGGGTTTGACGAAATTTAATATCAAACCTTTATTACAATTTAAAAAATGCATTTTTAATTTGATTATTTTATGTCCCTACATTACATTACTAGAAAATAACACATAACCGAGGTACCATGCTCCTTTTGAAAACTCCGTTAATTTTTTTCGATACTCACCTTTCTCCAAGGTTCCTTAAAATAACATTCTGGTAGATATTTATCGTAATAGTGACCTGTCATTACAACTTGCTCGTTTATGTCAATAAAACTCTCGTTCAGATAGGTGACCCAGTTGCATCCACTTCCTCCCTCCCTTTCTAAGTTGAACAGATGCTTTTTATGGAAAGCCTTCGGTAAAAAAATAATCACTTTCCAATAAAACAATCTGTTTCCTGGGAATTACCATTTCATGGTTTCTGAGATCGGCTTATTTTGGAAGGATCAAACTCAGGGCCGTCTTGTTGCTAGGCAAACGCCATATCCAAGACACCATAGCGGCCTGAACACCCCGTCTTATCCCGTATTGTCAATTCATGCTACGCCCGCGTTCGTTAGCGTATGTTAACGACCCTCTCTCTAGTGAATTGATCATTTTGAATCAGTGACTAACCACTTGTCTACTCGGACATAACCTTTGAAACATGTATGTATATTTGTCTCCCTATTTAAGAATGTATTATCGTTTCCGACTTTGGTTTTCAAAATACCAAGAATGTTATACTTTTCTGAATTGTCACGTCTATATATATTACACACACGAAATGAAATAACTGTGTCGCTCTGGAATATTTTTTTAGATAATCATTTTTGGCCTGGGGCGAAGCCCCAAGGCCAAAGTACTGATACCGATTTCTGAGACGAGCTGACTTGGTTGGCTGCCAAAACCAAATTTGTATAACTCCGATTTACCACTTAATATGTGCGTGCGCAATCAAAGTAGTTCTTCGCAGATCTCAATAACCCGGNCATTGTAATTAAGTCTTAGTAGCCTCCACACATGACTGATATATGAACTTCCTGTTGACCGTGATATAAAAAAAGATATCAGGCAACAGGATATCAAGCAGATATCAATGTGGTGGTATGATATATAGAGAATAACAGGTTACTGCCTGATCGTTTTGTAATATATCAGGCGAGGCTTAGAATAAAATAACGGCGAGGCTTTGCCGAGCCGTTATTTTATTCGTGCCGAGCCTGATATATTACAAAAAGATCAGGCAGTAACCTGTTTTTCTGTTTATCATACCTCTCTCTAAGTCCCCGTTTTAAAAGAAATAATTAAAATAAATTTCGCTACGACGCTGCATTTTTAGCGGGAATGAATATGATCGTTGACGTTTGACTTGTTACTAATGACGTCATGAGCACTTGCGCTTTATATTTGTAAAATATGTTTTTCGCTGTTTTGTTTGCTTTTTGTGTCTAAAATATAATACATCCTGGTATCAAAGTGTTTGTTTTGTTGAATCTGATTTTAATTTACTAAACATGATGACTTTATAGTTCATTCCGAGTAAAATTACTTACATCCAAACATCGACTGATTTAACAACTTCCTGTCGAACATGACGTCATTAGCATTTACAGATTCATTTTAAATATTTAGAAAATACGTGTTTTGCTGTTTGTGTTGCTTTCTGTGGATTAAATGTAATACCTCTTGGTATCAAATTGTTTGTTTTGATAAAGCTGATTCAGTTTTACAATAAAACAAAACATTGTAATTAAGTCTTAGTAGCCTCCACACATGACTGATATATGAACTTCCTGTTGACCGTGATATAAAAAAAGATATCAGGCAACAGGGTATCAAGCAGATATCAATGTGGTGGTATGATAAAAAAATATATCAGGCAGCGATATATGAGGCAAATATCGATGGGGCGGGGGTATATATCTAGTACACATATAAATCACGTGTCTGTCTAAAATTGAAAAATGTAATGAATGGTCATCAATATTAAGTTCATTAACTTATCGACAGGAATATTACGGAAATGCGCAGGCTGGTTTGGACCTGCCAGCCGCATATGACATAAGACCCATTTTTGCATGACGAGACTCATTTTGACTAATTGCCGTTATTAATTAAAATAAGTACAATTTACACCAATCTTCGGCTGGATTTACCAGACGAGTGACGTTTTTAAATTGGATTGAGTGTTTGAATGAAATCTTAGACTATGCTTACATATAATAGAAATCAACCAATGACACTTTTATATACATGTATATCAGTGTAAGAACCAATCGATTCGTGTAGCATAACCCACATTGTGAAAAACGGCGTAAGGAAGCGTGTTGTAGGCGGCCCTTCGTAATTCCGGAGGAATGACCGTGGCCGGTGCTATGCACTTCATGAAAGCGCCCAAATACACGGATCTGCCCTGGCGATCTCATAATTGTGGAAGGGTCACTTATTCACCCGCAGTGGTTCCTCACTTCCGCGCACTGCGTAAAGTGTGTTCGATTGTCACTGGAAATGGAAAAGGCGAAAACTCAAAATTCGAAACACATTTAATAGCCCAGGGAGAGTTACGGTTTGGTCTTCGAAGTCTCAAGCTTATTGCATATCATATTGCGCCACATTATTTTAATTAAGGGGTTGGATAAAGCAATGCACTTGTCCCTACGTTCGCACGTATATACAGCATTCCCGATTTTTGTCGGGACTATTACTTCATCATTAATCAGTTAGTGTTAACCCTTTGCATGCTGGGAAATTAATCGTCTACTAAAATGTCGTCTGCTGAGTTTCTAACATTAGCATTTTCTTCGATTTTTTTTTAAAGAATACTATCAGAATAGCAAACAGTTTGGATCCTGATGAGACGCCACGTTTTGTGGCGTCTCATCTGGATCCAAACTGTTTGCAAAGGCCTTCAAAATTCGGTCCCAGCACTGAAAGAGTTAACATACATTGCTACCCTTGATGACCACGTAGATATGAGGTGTCCAAACTTACGGTCACACGCAGAGGTCAAAGGTAAAATATAAACTTCATGAGGATTATCCGGACTCTTTGTAAGGTTCTTTTAAAATAACTGGCCATAAATTATCAACATGGGGAGTTGGTTTAGTTAAGTTTAGTTTAAACCTATTTATTTAAGATCGCCGTGGTGTAATGGATATGGTGTCCGCCTAGCGATCGGGAGGTCACGGGTTCGATCCCCATTGTGGGTGCGTTGTTTAGACCTACCCCAAAGACACCAAGTACTGGTTCTAGTCCCAGGAAACGGACTCGAGAGCGTTTCAAATAAGTAGTAAGTACTTTCTATGCAATCGAGCTTAAATAAATAGGTTTAAACTAAACTAAACTAGTTGGTATGTCAAAGGACAATGCCACATCTAATGGTCGAAGATAAAATATGGCATTAAGACAGTTTTTTTCAGGATTGGATTGTTATTTCATCATGTATAGGACAATGTTAAATGTTATCGATTAACTATAGCAATCAAGAACCGAGCCGCACGTGGTAGGAACCATAAAGAGTTCCGTAGTTTATTGGCTTATTTCTGACACGTCAGATGGCAGATAAAAGGATGGCGCGGCATTTAAGGGATGTCGCAAGACCATCACAGAAAATGAAAAAAATCGGTAACCAGAATGACACGGCTTAATTTTAATATATTTTAGAATTTATTACTACGGGTTTGACGAAATTTAATATCAAACCTTTATTACAATTTAAAAAATGCATTTTTAATTTGATTATTTTATGTCCCTACATTACATTACTAGAAAATAACACATAACCGAGGTACCATGCTCCTTTTGAAAACTCCGTTAATTTTTTTCGATACTCACCTTTCTCCAAGGTTCCTTAAAATAACATTCTGGTAGATATTTATCGTAATAGTGACCTGTCATTACAACTTGCTTGTTTATGTCAATAAAACTCTCGTTCAGATAGGTGACCCTGATGCATCCACTTCCGCCCTCCCTTTCTAAGTTGAACAGATGCTTTTTATGGAAAGCCTTCGGTAAAAAATAATCACTTTCCAATAAAACAATCTGTTTCCTGGGAATTACCATTTCATGGTTTCTGAGATCGGCTTATTTTGGAAGGATCAAACTCAGGGCCGTCTTGTTGCTAGGCAAACGCCATATCCAAGACACCATAGCGGCCTGAACACCCCGTCTCATCCCGTATTGTCCATTCATGCTACGCCCGCGTTCGTTAGCGTATGTTAACGACCATCTCTCTAGTAAATTAATCATTTTGAATCAGTGACTAACCACTTGTCTACTCGGACATAACCTTTGAAACATGTATGTATATTTGTCTCCCTATTTAAGAATGTATTATCGTTTCCGACTTTGGTTTTCAAAATACCAAGAATGTTATACTTTTCTGAATTGTCACGTCTATATATATTACACACATGAAATAAAATAACTGTGTCGCTCTGGAATATTTTTAGATAATCATTTTTTTCCAAGTTACCATACTTTTATATTCAAATAAGTATTTTCACAACGCATATAAAAAAGGGGTGCTGCGAAACACGTACGTAAAAAACCTGCTGGACCGTGCACTTTATTTAACGGACTTTTTATAATATTAAACAAGATTGAAGTATCATAAGCACGACTAGACGCAGTTTCAACGTTTGCCTCATCTTCACGAGCAAAAGCATTTCGTGCGGAAGCAAAAGTTGCACAGTGTTAGTTTAGCCAAATTAAAAGTAATAGATAACACAATGCATAATATTTACAGCGTTGCTATATGATGTTTTTTTTTTCAGATTATTTCCGGACCGCAAAATAAAGAATCAGCGTGACAAAGTGACTTGCCGAAACGGATGTGCTTTGTCAATTGCTCAAGATGTCTCGGCGCTTTTCGAAGAAAAATGTTATAATGGCACCTTTAATAATAGCCATATTGTCTCTCGTGTTGATTCTGAACTATACGAGTCATATACAAAGATATATATTTCAATGGAAACAGCTAAAGATCCAGCGACTGCTGAACGGCCTGAATGTAGTTACAAGATCTTGTACCCCCAATGTTACGACTACGATCGTAGCTCCACTAACCACTACAACGCTGTTTTCAAAACTTCAGGCGATAACGCCTCAACTTGAACTCGACCAGCTCATAAATGCGTCATCTAGAGCAAAATATCCAGTAACAATAAACGGAAAATACACATTTGAAAATCCAACATTGTGTTCATCCGTGAACAATCTCTCGGTTCTGATAATTGTGCATACGGCGCCGGACCACTTCGAGTTGCGGCTCGCGATACGCAGGACATGGGCGAACGACACTTACTACCGGCAGCTCGGAGTCTCCCGTGTGCTCTTCCTGCTAGGGCGAGTGGAGGACGCAGCGCTTCAGGGTAAAATGTAGACTGAGTTCAAGGAGTATAGCGACATTCTTCAGGGTGATTTCCGGGACGCCTACCGGAACCTCACTCACAAGGGCGTCATGGGGTACAGGTGGATCACCGAACGATGTAGAAACGCGAAGTTTATCTTAAAAAGCGACGACGACATTGTTGTTCAAATTGTTTACTCGTGTGCTACCAAATTTTCAGAACAAAACGAAACAAATATTATGTAATCATATTGATGCCGACACCATGCCGATAATTCGGGAGAAGGAAAGTAAGTGGTATGTGAATGAAAACCATTTCCGGGGGAAGAACGTGTATCCGGAGTATTGCAGTGGTTTTATGGTATTGTTTACCAATGACGTTATACCGGCAATTTACAGAGCCACCACGATGACGCCATTTTTCTGGGTTGATGACGTTTACCTTTACGGGCTGGCTCCCAGTCATGTGCCTGGAATAAAGTACAGCGCCTTTCGGGAAACTGACTATACGCTTGACGAGCAAAAGGCACTTAACTGCTATAGAAATGTGACCGAAAATCTCAGCAATAAGTGTGATTATTTGGTGACTGGTTCCCGACAACTTCAAGTGAGCGAAGAAACATGGATGGAAATGAGAAAGCAGTTCGAACAACAGCTGGGTACCCATTCGACTTTACCAACAACACAATCGCCATCTAACCGGACATGAATTTATTACACTGCAGATCTACTTAACACTTAAATAATTTGTCCTTTGAATAGCTGTGTCATAGCGCATGCATTTTTATTATGGGGTGGTATGCATAATAAATAATTACATCATGTACCATAAACATTTGCACATGTAGATCTTTTAGCGCTGACTTTTATAAGATACCGCTATTGCGTATCATAAACACAGCCATAATTAGGGTTTTTAATACAAAGTGTACAGTTGTTAATATGGCTTATTTGTTTTCATTAAAACGCAAAAATAATAAATTATATTAAATTCAAATGTATAATATGTGTTTGTGTGTAATTATGCGTGTTTTAATTTGCATGAATTCTTTCTATTATACACGCATTCGCATTTTGTTAAAACAATTTTGCCTTTTTTATTCACTTGTATTTTTACTGAACGCAAACAACTCTGTTTGGGATTGAAGCGTACATGTACATGTTTCATTTATATATATAGATCTTCTTGTAAATGAATATATCAAGAATACAGCCGAAAAAATAGCAGTTCACATTGTGGCTCACGAAACACCTGTTGCTGTTGTGAATTATTACTGTTGGGCTCCCCACTTAAGCGCGGCGGTTTATATGCTAAGCGATTTTGCTGACATAACTACTTAAAACGTTCAACGTTCGTTATTGCCCATCAATCTCGTGCTTATATTAGGACACAACCATGAACATGTATAACTGTATTCAATTTGAAATTTAATCATTGGTCGTACTTCGGTAAAACAGAAATAATTTTAATGCACTTTTTCACAGATTTTGGCTTTTTTAAAATGTTCATCATAAAATGCTTTAAATTGATAAATGTCAACATAGGAACAAAAGAGCTCTAGTATAAAACAAAAATAGAAGTTATGAAAAAAGAGAAAGAAAAATGTTTAACGCAACTGGGTTACAACCACTGTCTGGATTAAACATATTTTGCCATAACCACTCGGAAAATTCGGGCTATTTGATAACGTTTAACATTTGTTTTTTACTTTATATTAGCAATCCGCTTATTTAAAAAAAAATAACGAAAACAAGAGAAGCATTCCGAATTCTTCAAACGCATCGTGCCTGTAACGCTTTATAATTTTATTAATTTCCAATGATGATTACTCACAAATGGAGACGTGTTTTTGATTTTGAGTCTACGTTACTATATGGCTTCATGATATACAGTGTTCATTGTGTGAACAACCGTTGGAAAAATTGTCATTTTGAAATCCGTGAAAAGAGCTCTAGTATAAAACAAAACTAAAAGTCAAGCAAAAACCAACAGAAAAAGTCCTTTTAAGATGGATGTACAGTTTTGTCTCCACCATGATGCATGTGCAGACACAAGTCACGTACATGTACTTTAGTATGACGTTCTGTAAGCCTAAGCGCATCCATCAATTTCTTTAATAAAAAAATATATCTGCAGAAAACAAACCTTGTTTTTTTACTTTCCCAGATAAGCGCTAGAGCTTAACCCTTTGAGCGCTGGAACCGGATTTTGAAGGCCTTTGCAAACAGTTTAGATCCAGATGAGACGCCACAGAACGTGGCGTCTCATCAGGATCCAAACTGTTTGCTATTCTGGCAGTGGTCTTACAAAAAAATCGAAGAAAATGCTAATTTTAGAAATTCAGTAGACGACATTTTAGCAGACGACAAATTTCCCAGCATGCAAAGGGTTAAACATGATGAGCAATCAACAAGATGAGGACAACATAAAAGAGTTATTGTCAGTTATGCAGTGATGTCGATACTTCATTATCTTTTTCTAATACACCTTGTCATTCTGGGTGTTTGATAACTGTTCAATTGTGTGTACTAGTATATAATAATAATATACTCTTGCATCTTGAATAAATCCTGCAGTAATCAGTGGTTTTTTTCCCCTGCGAGTCCCGCGTCCTGAACTCACAAAAACCTCTGGGTATGCAAAGTTTCGAATTATGTGAGTCCCAAAAATGCATTGAAATTTCTAGACAATAATATTGTTTAATATTTGGACTCGTTCTTTCAATTCAGGGACTCAGAAGATTAGTAAAGATATCACTGCGTAATACGGGCCTAATATGGATACCAATCTGAATAAGAAGTCCAATACACGTGCATAGTGTAAAGTCTGGGAAAAAAACTACAAATGCGCGCTACGCACACATATTTAACGAGTAATAGCTTTAAATGGACTTGTTCACAGATTTCAGAAATGACAATTTTCAAAACATGCCACATAATCAAAAAATAAAATAACTGTAAATCAGGGGGAAAAATACCACCTATGACAAGAGTCATTCTGAAAACGTAGCATCGTTTATCAATAATCATTTGAAATGGATAAAATTGTTAAGCGGTACAAACGCAAAACGATTGAATAATTTGGAATGATTCTGTTGTTTACGAAAAAAAAAATTGTTACAACACGTGGATCACTTATAATAAGTATACAATGAATTGTTCAATAAAATAGTGAAGATGGTTGAAAGGTAATGTCAACAATCTTTTAATACAAAAGACACTAGTTCACGGTACATTTGCCACGTGACTTTTTAAGATCTGTATTGGGAGAATAAAGCGCGACTCAGATAACATTTTTAAGAATGACTTTTTTAATATTTCACCATTTTTAAGGGGATTAAGTGGATGGCCCGTTCATTCGTGAGAGTTTTCTTTAGGTATCATGATTTGTTTAAACGAATAGGTATTTGTTCAGTAAAGCGCAACCGCGCGTTTATAATATGAAGTTCCCACACTGATCCGACATTTTTCTAACCGTTCAAACGCGCGGTTGCACTCAACTGAAAAAAATACTTTTTTGTTAAAAAAATCATGAAACCTCATGATAGAAAACCCTCACGAACGAGTGGGCTCTCCACTTTATCCCATTAAAAATGGTGAAATATTTAAAAAGACATCCTTAACAATGTAATCTGGGTCGCGCTTTATTCTCCGAACACAGATCTTAAAAAGTCACGTGGTATAGGCACCGTGTAGTTCGAGCCCCGATGAGGAAAACCATTGTTCTTTGAAAAAGTGTATTATTGTTCTGAAAGTTAAGCTCTACAGGTCCGTGGTTATTATATTACAATTTACGGACGTACTTCAAAAGCATGCCCCAATCTGTGAACAAGTCCCTTCAATACGAGATAAAACACCTGAACTTAAATCTCGATACGACATATAAGGGCCATACATATGAGAGAGGTTATGAATAATCTCAGCAGCTCACCTGCGCACAGGTATGTTCCACACAGCAGCGAACCGATCATGGACACTTTGGTCCTCGACTCTCCGAAATAGTGCACATACTCCGGCATGAAAATGTCGAAAGAGTACGCGATGCCGTCCACGATAATGTTGTTGCACAGGGACGCGAGCACTATCAACCATCCACAGCCCCCGTCAGAAGGGGTCGGGATAAGGTCATCGATGCTCTAATCCGAACCGACACTCGAAACTGAGTCTTTTCTGTGGCCGTTGTTTGACTTGGATTTCCCATTTTTATCCTTCGCCGCTGAGATCAGCACTTCTTTCACCCGTTTGTTTTCCGACATTCTTATTGCACGGAATGCTGCTTCACATTATGGAATGGTATGTTGTATCGCCAGTGTATGAGAATTTTATGAAGAAAGTCTTTCTCACTCATTCGTTACGTCATAATATTGTATTTTCAAGCGTAATGCCTTATTTGGGATATGTAATATCTATCGCCATGCACTGAGCCTTTTAACGGATGAAGAGTCAAAAGCCTCGCTGGTCTCAGAAATTCATGTTCTGAAAGTAACGTGGAGGATCTTTAATAAGCAAGCCTCTTTAACAAATGCTGGTTTAGGGGATATATAGCTAGACATATGTGTCGTGTTCTGAGAAAACTGGGCATAATGCTTGTGCGTAAATTGTCATCCCAGATTAGACTGTGCAGTCCGCACAGGCTAATCAGGAACGACACTTTCCGCTTTTATGGAATTTTTCGTTTAAAAGATGTCTCTTCTTAGCCAAAATCCAGTTTAGGCGGAAAGTGTCGTCCCTTATTAGCCTGTGCGGATCTGGGATGACAATTTACGCACAAGCATTACGCACAGTTTCTCAGAACACGACACATATATGTAGACATATCTGCGAAAGTCCTAACTTTAAAATGTTCGATCTTAAATATTGGATTATGGTAACTTTTTAAATGCGTTAACGGTATGTATTTGCTTAAAAATAAATATTTCATACTATTAAGGCATGCATACATTCGTCCATTGAGTTCATGTTTGTTATCACGCTTAAGAGTTCATATAGCCATGAATGTCATCTTAGTATATTTGTGTCGTCCAAAACAAAAAAACAACGTGGACGTCTTCATGCTACAGAAAATGCCACTTGTTTTCAATTCACATCGCATTCAACCTATATACTTTACGTTAGACATTCCGGCGTTGGTTTATGTATCTTAAACATAACTTGAGTTAAAATATCATAACCTCAGAAGGTATTTCAGATCCTAATCGCACCAGAATAAGTATTAACAAGGTCGAGGTTATGCAAAGCAAATATGTCGACTCGTAATTTCAGTTGTTAATCGTTCTCGGGGTAAAACGTACTGGAAAAACTGTTACCCATAAGTTTGTAACACCACAAAAGATTTACAGTTGCTTCATAGGTCATAAACGCGCCGATAATAATACTGTTATAAGTGTCGTGTTCTGAAAAAACTGGGCATAATGCTTGTGCGTAAATTTTCATCCCATATTAGCCTGTGCAGTCCGCACAGGCTTATCAGGGACTANATGTAATTTTCTTCCGGATTTAGACGCATTCGCATGGTTATTAAAGATTAGAAAAACAATTAGGATTTTTGTATAGATCTGGCACGTGTAGTAAACCATACCAAGAAACAGTTGCATAAATATAAAACATATGGCGATTCATATACATGTACTAGTATTTGATATTGAAATGTCAACTAAATGCATTAAATAGGAACTACAATTGCAGGTTATTGTTGTGTTTATATTGACGCTTTACTATTTGTATAGCATGCACATACAAATACAATTGGGGGAAGGTCTGCACATATTTTATTAATAACCTTTAAGAAGACATCTATGAGAAATTTATATCTTTGCGTTTCAGACTGTTTCCGTAAAAGTAGCCCTCGAGTAACTGAACTAAGTATTGACATACGCTAACAGCATTTCAATAGGTTTTTCGCTTATAAAGACCATGTGCCACGTGTTTTGAACCTCGATATGGTGCAGTTCAAATGCTTACCCATCTAGTGCATAAATACTGGCATGGTCACTGTTGTCATCCAGTACTGTTGGCATCAATACTGTGTAAACAAAACGAAATATGCAATCATAGTGAGACCAATTGTTTTCAATGTAAACTAACACCAAGGATAGTGTAACCGTCAAATGAGGAAATGCACACACACAATGAGATTTCTACTACACATATATGCCTTATTGTTTTCATTATTAAACATCACAGCTATCTTATTATTGTAATGTTGACCATTGATGCATCCCAGAGACTTTAGCTAATATAACCTTCTCAATGTTGGTATAAAGCTTGCATATTAAACCATTGGCATTTTGTGCCCTAAAGCAAAACTGGTGAGACTCAGAAATATATTTATATACAGCTTTACAGTGGATTACATTCCCTTTTCATCACTGGTGTAGGTAGGATCATACCTAAGATAATTAAATTATGTGAAGCCTTGCATGTGAAGTTGATGTCTGGAACACTTTCGTAAAAAGGCATTAATGTTAACAGAGGGTCGAAACTCTGTTACAATAAGTGGTCTGTTGACTAACTGGCAGCCATACCTTTAAAAAATCTAAATAAATAAAAAAATAGTAGCGGAATATCAAAGGAACGTTTGAGCGCTAATATGTTATCAAATTTTCGAACTTTTGTGTGAAGGTGCAAAACAAATCATACAGTGTACATCGTTCCGTATCGAATTGAACATCAAAAATGTCCAGTTCAGTTTCTTGATCGTCTGATTTTGCGTCATTGCCGTCATGACCGTGGTCATCCAGCACTGTGGAAACAAAAAAAGAAAACCAAAATTCCATATTATGACAGTGTAAACTTCACAGAAAAGGCAATGCAACATTCAAATGGATACATGGAAAATACGTAAACAAATACCATTTTAGTGTTCTTGTGGCGTATGAAAAGATATAGTCACGCAAAATTAAAATGGATTTTGTTATGTCAAAAAAAAAACGATCATTTTGTATCTACTAACTCCATATTACCAGACCACATCTGGCATTGAGAGTTTGGATTTTGCTATTAGGAACACTGATTTTTAATTGTGTTACCTTATTTTACGAAATATTGTTCGAAATTTTGTTGATTTTTTAGTACAAATGTGTCTTTAATAAACATAAAACTAAAATATGATTACATTATTTGCTCATTTCCCTGTTCAGATAACATACATAAAGTTTAATACTTAATATGGATTATTATATGACTTTTTATCTCAAGGGTTGTTTAGCACAAATTCATTGTCTGATATTGAGATATTTGACATTCATTTCAAGAAGCCTATATCTTAAAAGATATTATCCATTTATTTAATAAATGCATATACAAAATATTACTAAAATAGTAATTAAGACCTTTTGCGATATGTTAATAAATAAAGGAATGAGCTTTCCCTAAGTTTAAATAATGTGTCGATTTCGTTTGGAGTTCAATATTTCCGCTGTGATTTCTTGCGGGACATTTAGGTAAAAAGTAATCATATCCAGCTTCTGTGAAAAAGAAAACATTTGTTATAAAATAACGATGACCCCCTGGTCAATTATATGATTTTAATGATGATAAGGTTATTGACAAGCTAATAATTTTTTAAACGAATCCCTGTTCATATTAATAATAACGATATCTTCACTATTAACAGTAATTCTGTTAAATTATATTGTTGTCAATTATTATCAATATTCTTTTCATAGAATGCTAGAACACAAGCACAATCAAATATTCGAGGGAAAAGGGTGGCCATTGTGTTGAGTGAGTGACCTTGTTTAACTTTCAGTGCATACGTACCAAATGTGAACCCTTCTGCAATTTGAAATGTTAAATCGGTGAATGATAACATTTTTTTTATAGCGATTGTTCCGAAATTTGACCAGCCTCGTGCTTATGTTGCAATGTTCGTACTTAGTCCTCGATAAACACGTTACAAATTGATGTGAAGTACTTTATTAAAACCTCCACGCAATTTGACAATCAGTGAGAGTCATTTAATCGAGATCTTAATTACATTGAATGAGTTCGAACGTGACATTTACTTATTTATTTACACCACTTGAACGTAACAAATCGACATAGATTTTGATTATTATTTATTTCGCACGTCTTTCAAATTGCCTGTCGTCTTATTTGTTTTTGATAACTAGCAATAAATCACATTAAGGCGTTTCTCAATCTGACGTCTTCGACATAAGTGCCATATACGATTATTATTGTATGAATTTGTGGTTTCATTTATCAAACAATTCTAACTATCACCATATATCACTAAAAGCATTGTAAAAATCCACTTTTGGCTCAAACAACAAGTAAAACAATAAAATATAGGAAAGTTGCGAAAGAACTGGTCCAGAATCAAAGCTAAACACGAATGGTAATTTTCTATTGGATCGTGATAATGTTCATACCAATGTGCTTTAAATTGTTGCACTTCTCCAAGTCGTGATTCCCGCTTACAATCATTCGTTTCATGTTTGAACTGTTATTAATTATACATATAAAAGAATATCAAAGAATGTGAAGCGACTCTGAACGCACATACTGTATGAAAAGGGCGCTATATAAATGTGGTAAAAAACAATTAGAAAAAATGCATTTCAGATTCTAATTGATGACAACCATGATTTATTTCAAAGACAGTCTATTATCATCGCTTAGTATTTTATGATTCTATTGCCTATATGAACAGTGTCTTTTGAAACAACAATGATATACAGACAACATACATATATGATAGTTTATGCCTTAATCAGCCTTTAAAATGCTCGAGCTATCTTATACAATATTCGTACATTTCAAAATCAAACAGGCGAAAACAAAATCGTAGGTATACGGAATAATTTCATTATAAAATATTCACATTCTCTGGAAGAAGCAGTTTGCAAAATATAAAATGTTTTCACATAATGCAGTCCTAATAAAAATACATTCGAAAAATTTGTTAAAAACATCGAAGTTTGCAAATTATGTAAGTAACTTTTTTTATCCTTTTTCTACACCCAACAGTGACGAAAAAACTGGTGACCGGATACATTTCCCTACCTCCAGTCAATAGTAAATTGGACAATTTATAAGGTTAGTAGTGTATTCATACTCGCCAGACTACATAATGCCAATTTTTATGCACAACATTACATTTTTTAACTATCTCAACCATGTTCTCCACAAGTTTTATGTTAGGACAATTGCATTTAAAATCAAACATTTTAACGACCTAGTTTGTGAACTGGCTAAACACAATTGAATTACGTAAACCTGACACAATTTCATTTTCTAAACAATCAAGACCGCAGAAAAAAGACGGATACCGTCAACTAGCATGATTTTAGCATTCGTCAGTGTCGTTTGAGATTTGAGATTAGAGTTGATGTGAAGATACCAATAAGATGACTATTTTGTTTGGGAAGTAAGCAAAAATCCAATTAGCAAAAGTCCAATTAGCTAAGGAAAACGGCCTAAAGAATTGTCTATTAGCTAAATCTTAAATTTGAATCATTTAAACACCAATTTTGTAGAAAACATGATAGAGGTAATGCATTGTAAGTGTCGGGAAGGTGA
>VMBQ01010565.1:3888-25722 GCA_007657795.1 Dreissena rostriformis | reverse complement strand
TATATATATATATATATATATATTATATCGTAAGCTACAGAACAAGAGTATAAGACGATTAATCTAGAATTATGTTTTATTAATTATACGAATTTTCTAGCATGTTTGTGTGCAGAGATACATCCCATTAATTTTAATCCGGAGCATCCGAACTTGTCGATAGCTCATCTGAAAATTTAGTCTTGCATTCCGGACATCTTAGCCAAGAATCTTCATCTCCAACAGATCTCACGGGTCTAGAAAACACGTGACCTGCGAACCGAATGATTTCAAAAATAAAGTCGAGACATTGTTGTTTCAATAACGTAAAGTTTCGATTCTGTACCAATTGAGCTTTTTTTCTTGAATTGTTAGTAACATTTGAATGAAACTAATATACATGATAACTCGTCTATGAAATTATATACTTTTTATATCATTATTTAATTTTTTTACTTATCAGATAATACAAAATTATTTACCATTTAGGCGCTTGAACCAATGGCCGTCATTAAACGAGGAAGTCGTGGCAATCTGAACTTGTTTTACATAATGCCTACTTCTCCTACCCAGTTTTGTCAAATTGTTAATAAAATAATGCATTTCTTTGTTTTGTTAAAGAGATGGTTTGCCCGTCATGAATATAAGGTTCTCCAGTTTGGAATCGTCTGTTTGACCTCTGAAACGTACCAAGTTTACAAAACAACGAGCTCTATTCAACTCTAAGTTGACATCATCCACTTCTTGTTCGGTGAAGGCATCCCTTTCTTCTGAAATCTTTGCGACAGTGCAATCAAAGAACGCCATTTTACCACTATCGATTTGATAATATTCTTGAAAAGCTTTAATGGACTTAAGTTGTGTTTGAACTGTTTCAATAAATGTTCTCGTCAGGATTTTATCAGGATTGTTTTCGAATGATTTCAATCTGTCGTCTATGCGACCGTATGCTCTAATAAACGGTTCTTTCAGTTGTGGGCTAATCTGTTTAGTGAGTAAATCCCGTTTTATTTTTAGCAATGCCTTAAGTGTGGTTATACTTCCTCCTATAAGCTTAGTCTTTACACTTTTAATGTCATTTAATCGTGCTTTTATTATAGCGCCGTACCTTACACAGTTTCGAATTGGGGTGCCACATATATGACAGCCTTTCAAACGCAACTTATCGGGCATGTTTTCAATATTCATATAACAGTCAAGAGCGGAATACTCGACTACGTGATCACAGTCACTCAGGTGCACGAATCGCGCATCCGATATACATTTGCTTTCAGGAAGAAGCTCCTTGATCTCAAGTTCATCGCACACTCTGCACTTCTTGGGACAAGGCTCCCCACATAGGCCAATACATTGATGGCCACATGTTAGCCTCTTCATACAAGCATTATTGCACGGTGGGCGATTGCATTGTTCAAAACATGTTCGGGTACATTTGAAATGTTTGCATGTCCACTTACAGTTCTTCTTACACGACAGACACGGAATTCCACACAAGCGTTTTCACTTAGAATGAGGGCAACTGTTTTCACAACTTTGTGAACACGGCTGACTCTGGAAACAAGAGGTCGCGGACAAGTGATCACACACGAGTAACTTGTCAAATGTATACTTGCAAGCTTCATGGAAACGTCCTTGTATGCACGAAGAGCACGTGCCACTACATATATGACCACATTTAAGGCGAAAATCACATGGATTCAGACAATTTATCGTATGCGATTCACCGCAAGAATTTGCACATTGGTGACCACATGACAGTTAAAATTGACATTGACGAACCATACAGTTGACCGTTTCCGGATCAATGTAACATGCTACATTTTGAACATGACCGCATATTTGCAATTGTTTTTCAACAATGTGTCTACAATGTGGACAAGGATATTTATAGCATTTATCCGTGCACACATGATTCAGTGTACACGGTTGCCTAGTGCATGGTTCTCTACATTGAAACAATTCATGTGTATTATCAAATATATGACACACTTTTGGGCACATATGACCGCATGCTAAGTCTTTGTTACACATTTCGGAACAGCCACCAAGAGGTGCACGATCAAAATCGTTTGCGCCCTCTGCAACTATCGGACTATCCTTGGGGTGATTTTTGCACCGGAGCTCCAGCCCTTCACCACAGAGACCTTTCTGCGTCATGTCATTTGTGATTGTTTTCCACAGTGATGAATACTTTGACAAATGATAAAAATTCCCAACAACATAGAGTCCCATCTTTTATCGAGAAAGTGCGACGCATACTCTGTTGTCTTTTTTCATGAAACCAATTTTCTTCTCATTGTTGCTTCTGACGAGTGATACTATAACAATATCGTTTTCTTCCCCCTGATAACTGTCAACTACAGTTATTGTAACTTCTGCAAATACGTTTGCGCTCATATGCTTTTTTAGTTCTATCAACTGAGAATTGTATGTTGCAAGGACGGTAATCTGCGTTCCATTGTAGCTCTGAAGCAGAAAATAGTTTGTAAGTTTTGTAACATATTCAGCTTCAAATGTGTTTGAATAACTTTGACGGTCAGTGTCATGCGTTTCTGGAAATTCGTGCCTGATAAACATGACATTTTTAACATCATTAATGTCATCATATTGCTTGACATTATCGTTGTCTATAAGATTGTCATAAATATGTCGCATAATATCAGATATTTCTGGGCGCATTCCGTGTTGCAGCTGTAGACAGTCATGTTGTATGCCGTTCATCACCAGCCATTCAAAGAGGCTGATATTCAAATTAAAGTGAAGCTCTAGTTCATATAATGCCGGATTTGGCTGAAGTTGCTTATGGTCTCCAATAAGAATTAAATGCTCGCAATTCTTATTTAGGGCTGTAATGACATGTGCTTCCAATACTTCTGCGGCCTCTTCCACAATCACGATTTTAGGTCTGATGTAATGTAAAGTCTCGGAATAACGAGCTGCACAGGTCGTTGTCATTCCAATGACGGACGCACGTTGCAAGATCGCCCGCTCTTCACTGATTTGTGCCTTTTCGTATTCATCGACTTTATCTTTTAAATTTTCATGGCAGTCGTCAATTGTGTCTTGTAAATCTTCCAAAAAACATTTAACAAAACATCTGTAAAGTTTCCATCGCTCATTAATGTCAAGAAGCCATACATCATCTTTCACTGAGGCTTCTTGTTTGGTCAGTACATATCCTTTTGTAATTTTTCGTTTTATCTGATTTTCTAATTGCATATGAAACTCAATTTCTTCTTGCAATTGCAATTTCTCTTCTTCAAACTGTGTTTGTAATAAACCGAGTTTTTGAGTCAGAACATTTGCCTTTCTGAGGTCATCATGATGTTCATCGACAGCATTAACCTTTTCCAACTTATTCTGTACTATGAACATATTCTTACGTATCTCTGCGAGTTCATGCTGAATTTCATGTTCCGTTTTCATGTAACATGTTTATCCTGAAAGCTTTTTTCCGAATTTGTTGAAAATGATTATTGTTTTTATTTTTCATGAAACGTAGATATTCGGGATCGCGCCGTCTGCCTTTAGTATTCATATCCCTTGATCCACTAAAACAACGTTGAGCACGGCATTGGTCTTCAATCATTTTATTTGTAGCCATTCAGCGATCCTTGACTCCGAGACGCTTTCTTCGCCATCTATAGCCCGGTTTCCCATCACTAGTGACTTATACAGATGTTTGTCAATTATGTCCGAGAATTGGCCTTCTCGAAGTATTTTACAGCTACACGCTTCTTGCGTCATATACAATCCTTTTAGCTTTCGATTTCAAATGTCTTATTCGCCGTGTATTTTGTGTATTTTAATTCACACTTGTTTTGTTGTTACTTGAAATATAGGACAGACAAACGTGCGATGATATGTGTCGAAAGGATCCATCTGGAGTGCTGAAAACATGTGACTTCATAGGAGCTATAAAGTGTGTTATAAATTGTATGTGCCATTTATAAAACAACTTATTTTGGTACGATACATTGGTTTATTGTACGCGTGTTGTGTTATAAAAACCCTGTTGAGCTGAGGAATGAACAAATCAATGTCATCCAGCAGGCTGTCTATAAGTGTGATAAAAAGTGAAACCTAACAGGAATCTTTACATGCATCTAACCTATGATAATACAAACAACGGCACAATAAAACTGATTTGGTAACCATTAATTCCTACCTTTTTGTATGCGTTAGGTTTTGGCTCTTCGGCATTTAAGGGGATATACACGTGTGCATTCTTAATTAGTTCAAACATGTGTGGAACATAATTATTATCTAATTTGTTTTTCAAAAATAATATTTTTTCCGTGTAATCAACGGCATAATCTCGTATAAAAAAAATCGAGTTTAAACCTAAGTGCATCATACTCATTATTGTGAAACGTTGCATTTTAAATGTTCATTCAAGCATATTTTCGTTTATTTTGTTCTGCATAACGTGGTATTTATCTCAGCTTGTCCACCCTTGAATAAGACGGCCCCGAACTCAAAGTTCCTCGGAAACACGCATGAGATAGGACATAAGCGCAGGCTGCTATGTAACCTTGGTTACCGTCCGCTTGACCTTAACAATGTGACAAGTGAATGTCAGAAGGATGGGCGCTGGACGAACGTTACCACTTGTGTCCAAGGTCAGTTAACATTCAGTTTTTGAGTGATCGAATTGGTTATAATTTCCTGTATTTAAATGTATTTTTTTTATTTGCTATTTGAATCGCAATCATATGAATTTAAAGTTCTTGTACAAATTGAATTTCAAGATGAAATATACTACAAGCACAGTTATTTCGTGAGCGTTCGGTCTTAAGTTTGCATTGCTCGTTTAACATACCAACGCAATGTTGACATAGTAAATTAAAGTCAATACGTTATGCCATACGTTTATGTTTTTGCGCCATTCACTGGCGATTTGATCCATCTGGATAAACATTAATTAATCTGCTACAACCAAAGCTAAGTATATGGGTATTTATACGACCTTATGACAACACGTGCAAAGTATTTTTTTTATTTCAATATGATAGTGAAAATACAAATAAACAATTTATATTTCAGTTTCAAATTAAATAAGCTCAAAAATACACACAATTGTCTGAAATTGTGCAAATGTTAGGAATATTAACAAATTCCTCACTGCAGGAAATGAAACCATATTGACTTCAAAACAGAGACACCGAAACATAAACATGAACAAGAATATAACCAAACATAATTATATTAAAATAATACTATCCCGCTTTCAATATTTTATTGTATTGCTGTTTTTTCTCTCTTTTTTCTGATCCCGTCAGCACAGCGTACATGAACATTTTATTGTTAGTACTTTCTAACAAGAGTTACTTTATTAAAACATTCTTCAATCTAGACTCAAAAATGCTCAACACGTGTCCATACCCCAATAGTTTTAAATCATTTCCCCCACGTGAAAACAATTATTTGTATATGCTGTATTTGTTAACCGTTATTTAAAGCCACATTAACACTCAAAATCAACGAATATTTCGTAAATTGTTTCGTAAATGTTCGAATATCGTCGCGGGAAATTCAAATGGAATATATTGTCCCACAAAAAACGAGCATTTATCATCTCGTTAAATCTATGTTACCAAAACACATCTAGCATTGCAATTTTGGCTATTGCTATAAGGAACACTGATTTGTGTATGGGTTAACGTTATTTTACGAAATATTTTACGAACTATTCGTTGCTTTTGAGTGTTAATGGGGCTTTAATAGAGTGTCCTCCTCTGGGCAACCCGAACAACGGGACGATGATCGGAGACGACTCCCTGTATGAGAATGCCATTAGAACTTTGAACTGCAGCGAAGGCTACAGCCCCCGTAACCCAACACACGTAGTCAGCTTCTGTGCACAGGGACAATGGACGGTAATAACGGAATGTGTTAAAGGTAGCAGATATGAAAGTGTTTTTTTTCTCTTTGTGAAATGTAAAATGTTTGATTATATTGTCATCAGCATACCCAAGTAACTTACTTAACTATCGCCATCCATGTGCACACGTTACTTACGGTCATACTTTTTTCAAAGTATTTATAATTTAAATATTATATTGTCGCTAAAAAGCATCAAGCGTATGCATTCATATAATTAAAATACATATTTTGACGGGAAAGAAAGCTACCGTTTTGAGAATAAAGCTTTGCGCCAAACGTGTTTTAGGGGAAAAAAATAGAGACAACTTTTGCATCATGTTAATTCATATGTACTGATTATTTAATACATTATTTAAACCCAAAGAAAGGAGATGAAGCGTCAACTGGTCCATTATTCATATGTCCTTATCCCTTCATCGGTTTAAAGACAGTTAATAATCCCTAATCCAATCTAAACATATTTGATTTAAGTTGTTCTAGAAAATTTTATTTATTATTCTTAAGTAAATAAAAACAAAAACAAATGTAGTTTAATTGATTAAAGTATTCACAAATGAAGACTAAAGAACTTGCTCCCTATTCATTATTCAAACCGAATAAGCTACTGTTGTCTTGTAACTTAACGACCTTACAGTACCCCGTAAATTCGAATGAAACATCTCTTCGGCAATTTAAAATCATGTCCAGAAACTTGAATACAACATTTAATTTACATATTAGGAAATCTGTTCATGTTTCTTCTTCGCGCTTGAAAAAAACCTATTGTTCAAACTGAACTGGCATTTTCTACTTTGAATATTAACTTCACATTAAACAAACTGAAAACATTAATGTATTGTACACGTATTAGTGCTTAAACAAGTACACTCTAGCACATTTCTATTTATGTGTAATTATACTCCAGCTCCTTTTTGGTGGCTGTCTAAGCGCGAAGAAGAAGCCTTAATACTTATCATTATACATAAAAATGTATTCGAGTTGCTTGATATAATATTGAACTCGTCGAATAGCGTTATCTTTCATATTAATGGGGGAACTGTTAGATTGTTTAGTTACAAAGCAACAGTTGCGAATTCGGAGTGAATTAGGAATAGGGAACTTGCTCCTCATTACTTGTTCGTAACTTGCTCCCTACTCATGATTCAAACCGAATAAACAACTGTTACTTTGTAATTAAACGACCAAACCGTACCATTACATTTGAATGATACATCTATTCGGTAATTTAAATTGCATGTCAAGCAACATTTATTTTACGTATTATGTTAACTTTTCATGCTTCTTCATCACACTTGGAAATGATTTCTTGTTCCAACCGAACTGGCATTTTCTACTTTGAATATTAACTTCACAAAAACCAAGCTTAAAACGTTATGTTCTTAATGATATAAAGCAATGCATAGTACATTTCTTCTTATTTTTGTTATATTTATACTCAAGTTCCTTTCTCGTTCGTTGCTGACTAACGAAACAATGAACCAGCTGCTATTTCCTTATCCAGCCAGAGTTAGGAATTGGTATTGTATTACTTCAAAAATAAATAGAAAAAGAGACAAAGTGTACGACACACCTCTGAAAATAATTGAACACAATAATTTTAAAACACTGTCACTTAGTTTTATTTAAAGATACCCCCCCCCCGGCCAAACAAAAATAATAATTATAATGAACAAAAGTGAACCGCATACCAATGAAAATGATAGCATACGAACGGAGGGTATCATAAATATTTGTAATAACACATTTCTACTTAATTTTATGTAATGATCGCCAAGTTTCTAAGAAATTAAAAATATTTATTCTAAGACAATTCCACTTACTCTTTTTTAACTATAACTCAGTTCCTTTTTTAGTATTATGTGTACCGCATATCAATGCAAATAATTGCATGTGAAAGTAGGATATCAGAACTACTTATAGTAACACATTTTTACCTAGTTTTATTTAATGAAAACCAGTTCTTTGTACGCGGCTGAATAAGGAAAATTGAACCGGTATTTTTCTAATCGAATAAGGAACCTGGATGTTCTTATTTAAAAACAAAACTGAATTAAAATAGACCAAAGTGAACCATGTATTAAAAATCATTACATACGTAGGTAAGATATTTAAAATATTTGTAGTTGCACATTTTTGCTTATTTATTTTATAATAAAAAGTTCATATTCGTGGTTGAATAAGAAAACAGGCACCAAGCATGATACTTACTTGAACATAAGTTCCTAGTTCCTTATTCAGCAGCGAAAAAGGAACTGGATTATTAATGTTATGTCATTGGTTCTTGGTCCTTTTCCGTGAAAAGGGAAATACGTTAATAATTGAACTAATTAGACATGAATAACAATAACTGTTTAATATTGTACCTACATGTACAATGATTTTCCTGGGTATGTGGTTCATTCGGTTCATTTTGGTTTCATTTCAATCATTTGTTTCTACTAAGCGAATGCCAGTTTCTTGTTCGGATTAGGTAACGAATTAACCGCGAAAAAGAAACTGGTTTATCGTTACAAAACATTGAGTGGAAATGTGTAAATATTTTTAATATCCTATCTACATATACAACCGATCGCCGTGGCCTAGCGGATAAGGCGTCCGCCTCGGGATAAGGATGTCGAAGGTTCGAGCCCCATGTGGAGCGTTGGTCGAAGGATGGATGTTTGTCATGGGACTTGTTCCGAAATGGCCGGTTCGTGAGCCGCGAGCTAGTTAAACATTAATGGTCACCGACTTCTATCCAACTGGCGCCTGGCATAGTGATAGGAGTTGGGAGACACATGGTATACTCGCAAAAAGTTTCTCATAAGTCAAATTGGCTGGCCCTTTCAATAGGGGTGACACTATACTAAAACAAACTTTACCTTTACTTTTACCTTTATACAATGATTTTCATAGGAGAGTAGAACACTTTTTTCATTTTAATTCCATTTGAAGTAAGAAAATCCCGGTTTCTTGCTCGGGTTGAAAAATGAATAAGGAATCGGTTCCTTTTCCTTAGTCTGCGACGAAAAAGGAACTTTAGTTTTATAAACAAATAAGTAGAAATGTGATAGAGTGTAGGTTTTGATAGCATTAATGCATTTACAATGACGTTATACGCTTTACGTTTGGTTGATGTAAAAGTAATATTCAAAATAGAAAATACCAGTTCGGTTTGAACATATAATCCTACTTAAGCGCGAAGCAGAATCTCGAACAATAATCATAATACATAAAACAAAATTCGAGATGCTAGTTATACACTTTCACTTGTATAATAGCTGTATCTTTCATATTAGTGGGGCGCTGCACATTTGTTTAGTTACAAAGCAACATTTGCTTATTTGGTTTGAATAATGAATAGATAACGTGTTCCTTATTTCTTATTCGTAAATTAATTGATGAATTAAATAACATTTTGTTTTGTTTAGCTTAACCAATTGTATATATTTATTTTATTTAAATGGCTTATACCAATATGTTTAGCTTGACTAAGGAATAAGGTTCTGATCCGTATTACCTATTCGAATAAGGAACAAGGAACCCACTTACACTCCATAAATAGGACTCATATGAAGGGTGAATCGGCCTAAAGTTGAGACCTAACATAGTGATTGTCTTGTTTTCATATTCAACTTATCTATTAGCCATTTATAAAACGTCTAGTGATGAAGTAGGGTGCGACAAAATATATGATGGGGGCTAACATTATTATTCATATATGAAATTTTGTTCATATTTATGTGCAGATGTGTAGTTTAGTTGATAGTGCTGTTCAGATGTGTCATGTAGTTGACATTGCTGTTCAGATGAGTCATGTAGTTGACACTGCTGTTCAGATGTGCAATGTATTTGACATTGCTGTTTAGATGTGGCATGTATTTGACATTGCTGTTCAAATGGGTCATGAAGTTGATAGTGCTGTTCAGATGGGTCATGTAGTTGATAGTGCTGTTCAAATGTGTCAGGTAGTTGACATTGCTGTTCAGATGGGTCATGTAGTTGAGATTTCTGTGCAGATGAGTCATGAAGTTGACACTGCTGTTCCGATGGGTCATGTCGTTGACATTGCTTCAAATGGGTCATGAAGTTGATAGTGCTTTTCAGATGGGTCATGCAGTTAACACAGCTGTTCAGATGGGTCATATAGTTGACACTGCTGTTCAGATGGGTCATATAGTTGACACTGCTGTTCAGATGGGTCATAAATGTGTTAGTGCTATTCAGATGGGTCATGTAGTTGATAGAGCTATTCAGATGGGCCATGTTGTTGAAAGTGCTATTCAGATGTGTCATGTAGATGACACTGCTGTTCAGATGTGGCATGCAGTTGATAATGCTAATCAGATGTGTCATGTAGTTGATAGTGCTATTCAGATGTGTCATGTAGTTAATAGTGCTATTCAGATATGTCATGTAGTTTATAGTGCTATTCAGATAAGTCATGTAGTTGATTGTGTTTTTCAAATGGGTCATGTAGTTGACAGTGCTATTCAGATGTGTCATGTAGTTGACATTGCTGTTCAGATGTGTCATGTAGTTGAACGTGCTATTCAGATGGGCCATGTAGTAGATAGTGCTTTTCAGATGTGTCATGTAGTTCATAGTGCTATTCAGATGTGTCATGAAGTTAAAAGTGCTTTTCAGATTGGTCATGTTGTTGATAGTGCAATTCAAATGGGTCATGTAGTTAATAGTGCTATTCAGATGTGTCATGTAGTTGATAGAGCTGTTCAGATGTGTCATGTAGTTGATAGTGCTATTCAGATGTGCCATGTAGTTGATAATGCTATTCAGATGTGTCATGTAGTTGATAGTGACATTCAGATGTGTCATGCAGTTGATAGTGCTATTCATATGTGTCCTGTTGTTGATAGAGCTATTCAGATGTGTCATGTAGTTGATAGAGCTTTTCAGACGTGTCATGTAGTTGATAGTGCTTTTCAGATGGGTCATCTAGTTGATAGTGCTATTCAGATGTGTCATGTAGTTGCTTGTGCTATTCAGATGTGTCATGTAGTTGATAGAGATTTTCAGAAGTGTCATGTAGTTGATAGCGCGTTTCAGATGGGTCATGTAGTTGATAGTGCTTTTCAGATGTGTCATGTAGTTGATAGAGCTTTTCAGATGTGTCATGTAGTTTATAGTTCTTTTCAGATGTGTCATGTAGTTGATAGTGCTATTCAGATATGTCGTGTAGTTGAGAGAGCTTTTCAGATGTGTCATGTAGTTGATAGTGTTGTCAGATGTATCATGTAGTTGATAGTGCTATTCAGATATGTCATGTAGTTGATAGAGCTTTTCAGATGTGTCATGTAGTTGATAGTGCTATTCAGATGGGTCATGTAGTTGATAATGCTTTTTAGATGGGTCATGTAGTTGGTAGTGCTTTTCAGATGGGTCATGTAGTTGATACTATTGTTCAGATGTGTCATGTAGTTGACACTGCTGTTCAGATGGGTCATGAAGTTGATAGTGCTATTCTGATGGGTCATGTAGTTGATAGTGCTATTCAGATTGGCCATGTAGTTGAAAGTGCTATTCAGAAGTGTCATGTAGTTGACACTGCTGTTCAGATGTGTCATGCAGTTGATAGTGCTACTCAGATGTGTCATGTAGTTGATAGTGATATTCAGATGTGTCATGTAGTTAATAGTGCTTTTTAGATTGGCCGTGTAGTTGATAGTGCTATTCAGATGTGTCATGTAGTTCATAGTGTTATTCAGATGTGTCATGAAGTTAATAGTGCTTTTCAGATGGGTCATGTAGTTGATAGTGCAATTAAAATGGGTCATGTAGTTAATAGTGCTATTAAGATGTGTCATGTAGTTGATTGAGCTGTTCAGATGTGTCATGTAGTTGATAGTGCTATTCAGAAGTGCCATGTAGCTAATAATGTTTTTCAGATGTGTCATGTAGTTGATAGTGACATTCAGATATGTCATGTAGTTGATAGTGCTATTCAGATGTGTCCTGAAGTTGATAGTGCTATTCAGATGTGTCATGTAGTTGTTAGAGCTTTTCAGATGTGTCATGTTGTTGATAGTGCTATTCAGATGTGTCATGTAGTTGATAGTGCTATTCAGATGTTTCATGTAGTTGATAGAGCTTTTCAGATGTGTCATGTACTTGATAGTGCTTTTCAGATGTGTCATGTAGTTGAAAGTGCTATTCAGATATGTCTTGTAGTTGATAGAGCTTTTAATATGTGTCATGTAGTTGATAGAGCTTTTCAGATGTGTCATGTAGTTGAAAGTGCTTTTCAGATGTGTCATGTATTTGATAGTGCTTTTCAGATGGGTCATTTAGTTGATAGAGCTTTTCAGATGTGTCATGTAGTTGATAGTTCATTCAGATGTGTCATGTAGTTGATAGTGCTATTCAGATGTGTCATGTTATTGATAGTGCTATTCAGATGGGTCATGTAGTTGATAGTGCTTTTCTGATGGGTCATGTGGGATATAGTGCTTTTCAGATGGGTCATGTAGTTGATAGTGCTTTTCAGATGGGTCATGTATTTGAGAGTGCTTTTCAGATGGGTCATGTAGCTGATAGTGCTATTCAGATATGTCATGTAGTTGATAGAGCTGTTCATATGTGTCATGTAGTTGATAGTGCTTTTCAGATGTGTCATGAACTTGATAGTGCATTTCAGATGGATCATGTAGTTGATAGTGCTATTCAGATTGGTCATGTAGTTGATAGTGCTTTTCAGATGGGTCATGTAGTCAATATTGCTTTTCAGATGTGTTATGTAGTTGATAGTGCTTTTCAGATGTGCCATGTAGTTGATATAGCTTTTCAGATGTGTCATGTAGTTGATAATGCTTTTCAGATGTGTCATGCAGTTGATAGTGACATTCATATGTGTCATGTAGTTGATAGTGCTATTCAGATGTGTTATGTAGTTGATAGTGCTATTTAGATGTGTCATGTAGTTGATAGAGCTTTTAAGATGTGTCATGTACTTAATTGTGCTTTTCTTATGTGTCATGTAGTTGATAGTGCTATTCAGATGTGTCATGTAGTTGATAGTGCTATTCATATGTGTCATGTAGTTGATAGAGCTTTTTATATGTGTCATGTAGTTGATTGTGCTTTTCAGATGTGTCATGTAGTTGATAGAGCTTTTCAGATGGGTCATGTAGTTGATAGTGCTTTTCAGATGTGTCATGTAGTTGATAGTGCTTTTCAGATGTGTCATGTAGTTGATAGAGCTTTTCAGATGTTTCTTGTAGTTGATAGTGCTTTTCAGATGTGTCATGTAGTTGATAGTGCTATTCAGATGGGTCATGTAGTTGATAGTGCTATTCAGATGGGTCATGTAGTTGATAGAGCTTTTAAGATGTGTCATGTAGTTGATAGTGCTTTTCAGATGGGTCCTGTAGTTGATAGTGCTTTTCAGATGTGTCATGTAGTTGAAAGTGCTATTCAGATGTGTCATGTAGTTGATAGAGCTTTTCAGATGTGTCATGTAGTTGATAGTGCTTTTCAGATGTGTCATCTAGTTGATTGTGCTTTTCTTGAATGTCATGTAGTTGATAGAGCTTTTCAGATGTGTCATGTAGTTGATAGTGCTTTTCAGATGGGTCATGTAGTTGATAGTGCTTTTCAGATGGGTCATGTAGTTGATAGTGCTTTTAAGATGTGTCATGGAGTTGATATTGGTTTTCAGATGGTTCATGTAGTTGATAGTGCTATTCATATGGGTCATGTAGATGATAGTGCTTTTCAGATGGGTCATGTAGTTAATAGTACTATTCACATGTGTCATATAGTTGATAGTGCTATTAACATGTGGCATGTAGTTGATAGTGCTTTTTAGATGTGTCATGAATTTGATAGTGCTTTTCAGATATATCATGTAGTTGATAGTGCTATTTAGATGGGTCATGTAGTTGATAGTCCTTTTCAGATGGGTCATGTTGTTGACAGTGCTTTTCAGATTGGTCATGTAGTTGAAAGTGCTATTCAGATGTGTCATGTAGTTGATAGTTCTATAACGATGTGCCATGTAGTTGATAGTGCTTTTCAGATGGGTCATGTAGTTGATATTGCTTTTCAGATGGGTCATGTAGTTGATAGTGGTATTCAGATGTGCCATGTAGTTGATAGTGCTTTTCAGATGTGTCATGTAGTTGATAGTGTTATTCAGATGTGTCATGTAGTTGATAGTGCTTTTCAGATTGGTCATGTAGTTTATAATGATATTCAGATGTGTCATGTAGTTGATAGTGCTTTTCAGATGGGTCATCTAGTTGATAGTGCTTTACAGATGTGTCATGCAATTGATAGTGCTTTTCAGATGGGACATGTAGTTGATAGTGCTATTCAGATTGGACATGTAGTTGATAGTGCTTTTCAGATGGGTCATGTAGTTGATAGTGGTATTCAGATGTGTCATGTTATTGATAGTTCTAATCATATGTGTCATGTAGTTGATAGTGCTTTTCAGATGGGTCATGTAGTTGATAGTGCTTTTCAGATGTGTCATGTAGTTGATAGTGCTATTTAGATGTGTCATGTAGTTGATAATGCTTTTTAGATGGGTCATGTAGTTGGTAGTGCTTTTCAGATGGGTCATGTAGTTGATACTATTGTTCAGATGGGTGATTGTGTTGATGTGGTTGAAATTGCAAATCAACTGTGTTTTAGAATTGGATTATCATGTTTTGAAGTAATTCTTTTTATTTTCAATCATATCAATTGTGTTATCCAATACAGATGTTTAAGAAATATAAAATAGTTAAATGAAACAATATATAAAATATGAAGAAATAAAGTAAAAACAAAAATACTGTATTTTCAGAATGTCCGGCTTTAATCACACCAAAGAATGGGACCGTTACAGGGGACACGTTAAATGTCGGGTCTACACGAAATCTGACATGTGTCAATGATACCGAGCCACATGAAGAAAGAGAGATGACAAGCAAGTGTGATAACGGCATTTGGTTCTGCAATGACGATATGTTTACCAAGTATGAACATATATTAAGAAATATAAACACAGTATAACTCTGTCTGCATCAGCAGCGGAGAAAACCTATTATAGCATCTGATCATTAATGTATCGCAAAGAACAAATTGCCAAATGGAGCGACTCAAAACAAATGTACTAGGCACACCACACATATACACAACAACCACACTCAAAACATTGATACCATCGCCTTGATACTTTCAATTTAAATAAATTGAACAAGTCCTAGATGTATGGTTATATGTTTTGCAAGTCGATAATCTTTAACAAATAAAAGGTACTGTAGAAGTATTAGAACTTCTTTTCTAAATAAAATGTATTTCTGTCCATGTACTGTATATATAAAATGTATATCGTACTCTCAACTTTGATTATTACGCTTAACATTTTTTTAATTTAAATAAATTCATTTTATTGAAAATTGGTCGTGACAAAGTTTTCAAATGTATGCAGTATTTATTCCAATACTTTGAATTCATACATGTGTTTTTTTTTACCTAATTTAGTTTAGCTTAACCCTATGTATTTAAGCTCGATTGCATCGATATTCTTTAGCTTATGGAGACACTTTCGAGTCAATTTCCTGAGAAGAACCAGTACTCTGTGTTTTTTACGAACTTTCCCTGAATGGGAGCGTATCCGGAACCTCCTGATTGCTAGGTGGAAATGAAAACAATACACCACCGCGACAAGTCTGCATGTAGTATACCAAAAGCATAGTATGTAATAATATAAGTTATCATATTAACGTTTTTGTGCTACACTTGATCGACACTCGTATAATATGCTGTTGATTTATATTTGTTCCAGAGGAGTGTAAACGCGAGAACATAATAAAGACTCCGACGTGGAACAATTCCACGTACCTGTTCACTTCTGAGAACAAACACTTTGATAAGGCTCATGTAAGTTCTAAATATTACTCATCAAACAAAGAGCAAACATTTGTTTTTAAAATACTCGATTTTTAACAAAAAAGATATCTCTGGGAACGTGGCTTTTATTTATTCGTAATAATGATTTTATAAAGTAGTTTAAATAAATATTTTCTACACGAAAGGAAACGTACTGTTTTTAAAAAAATGCACTATTTGTAGTGTACTTACCTGACAATTATCCTTGATACTTAAAATTATCTATAAAACATTTATTTGGTTATCTGGAATGGATTAAAATTTAAAAACCTTTAGGATAATAGTCTATACAAAAAGTAGCTGATGTCTACTGAAATAATGAGATTTCGTGCTCTTATTTGCCTAATATGCTTACAGGAAGCAAGTTTAGTCAGTAATTTAGCATTTATTTAAGAGTATCTTTTGTAAGTCGTATGTATGCAATAAATATACCTAAGCTCAGAAACATGTCCCTGGCATTCGTTTACTCAACAAGCATACATTACTCCTTTTCAGGGTTTCCTATGACTATCATTGGTTCTTTGTTATGTCTAAAATGAAACCATATCAGTAGATTTAGTGGTTACTGTCATCAGCTGAACTGACATGTTTAATTTCTGGCACTAACGTAGCATATTAAAATATATACGTCGGTACATGTTTATACTATGTATGACCGATATATGCTTGTACTTAATCAATTCATTACAAAATGTAGTTTAAAGTTGATGGCGCATTTTCATGTATGTTGACTTTCCTAAATTGCTTTTTACATTGTTTGATTAGGAGTTTTGCTCGAAGTGCGGTGGGCACGTGATCACAATCGAAGACATAAATGAACAAACTTGGACGGTGAGCGAGGCAACACGCTCAATTACAGGTAACTGCGGTTTTATTTCTTATACGTTAATTGCACAAGGTACAATGATATCTTCCAACATACCATTATATTGACGAAATGATAATTATAAACTCTTTATCGGTCACATACGTATGAGTTAATTTCAATAGTATGTAAATTTTGATAAAAAAAAGAGAATGTGTTGAACCCATACGCAGGATTTCTCATATCAAATGATAAAGCGTATGACTCAGTGTGTGCAACTATTATTTGTGCAAATGCTCATCATACCTTTGCATATGGTTACGTATGATATGGGTAGACACGGTACAGTCAAATCACATGTTAAAATGTAAGAATGGAAACAAACACGACCCACGTTGTTAAATGTATTTACATAGTTTAGTGTATAGTTTGCGATTTTGATTGTGCTATTAGATACACATTATTTTAACCGTTATTATATTCGTTCAATAACATCTAACTGTGGTTAAAGAAAAGTCATCTAGCGATACATATTGCTGGCAAAGTTCCTAAATAAAATGAGCTACATCGAAACCCGTACTAATTAATGAGAAATGTCATTTTCGACTGAAAGGATAATTCAATCAATACACGAGTGTAGTATTACACCAGAATATGTCTATGAGAACAGTTTCAGTTTGACGATTTCACCAGCTAATAATGACGATTTTACATTTTTATCAAATGGTTTATCAAATGGTTCTAAATATGTTTTGTAAAATTTGTAAAATAACACATATTCTTGACTCCTTAAAATAATGTCATGTTTTGCTATAATTATTTTACTGTTTAATCCAAATGTAAGCGATAGTACTTGGGGCTTTTGACGTAGACTTACAATACAACACTGGAATAGGAATTTGAAATTTAAGAACAACAGGTTTGTTGTACATATAATTTATATGCAGTGCATTCTTGTATGAAATAAAACGGAATGCTCATTTTATGCAAACATCGAAAGTATATGAAAGTACAATGTATATGAATATAGCAATTAATGAGACACTCGTCATTTTAATATTTAATTATATATATTTATATATTATCTTGCAGGTCTCGAAAAATTCTGGTTAGGCATAAGAAGCACAGGAACCAAAGAAAACCCACAAAGCACAAGAAAACATGATGGGCAAATAGTGTCTTACGCTCATTGGAAAAAACTAGAACCAAGCTACTCTGAAGGTGACGAGTGTGTTATGGCCGAAAAAGATTGGGAATGGAAATGGTTGGATGTTCCGTGCGGTATTCATGACCGTTCTGTGATCTGTGAAATAGAAATTTGATTATATTTTGTATCGATATGTTTTTACCTTCTTTCATTTTGTTCAACACTTTTCATGACAGGCATTCGAATACCAGGTTGTAAAATTTAATTAATATACATCGATGTTTTTTTTACATCGACTTATGATAACAATATAGTATTTTGATTCTAACAGGATCTTTTTTGTCAAAGTCTGTACTTTTGAAGTTTATCTACACCCCACCCCTCTGTCTACAACGTGCAATTTAACCGCGCCTATAAATGAAATCATCTTATCATTACGATACAATAAGGCGTCGTTTCGAGCAAAATCAAAGATCTGATATGACGTCATATTCATCGGGACAACAGTGAATGTAATATGCCGACGAACAAGGCTAAACGTGAAAATTGTAATAATATTTAGGTTGTATTTTATAATAATTATGTGTTGTATCATAACAAACGTATATTTTTGTTGCAATATATTTTTGATGAATGGTACTTTGTAGCGATTTTGATAGTGCGCGTTTAAGCACGTGCATTTCATTGCAAAATTTTCCTGAATTCTTGACAACCATTTTCAAAACATTACGTTCCGCAATAATTATTGAAGAATAGTTTAAAGTTAATTTCCTTCTTTGTCTGACGAAAAATGGGAAACAAAATGGCCTGCCCATGTAGATTTTTTGTTAACGTATGTATATTAGGTAATAGATACTTTCAAGCATGTCCATTATCCCGGATTGTATCATTTCCATAGCTTTGAATGTACGTTCCTATGGCAAGAATGCGAAACAAGTAAGGCCGGACGAACGTACAATGCAGTTAAGTATTTTCTTAAATAAGATAATAGCAAATAATAATAAATATTGGTTAAAAATTTACTTTTGCAGTGAAAATATATTTTTCATTATAATAAAACAGATGATTCAGGACACTTTTTGAGGGCGCGGGAAAAATTGGGACTGGTAGGAAAATCGTTATGAATGATATGTACACAAAGTGCTGCTTAGATCTAATGCGTGAGCACTATTGATAACCGTATTATATTGTTGTAAAATTCTTATGTGTTTGTTGTTTTTTTGTCGGCGTGAGTTCGAAACGCACTAGAGGCAGGCATCGTATTTTTGGTAAAGTTTTTGTTTCTTTCTTAACGATTCATCATCAATATATATCATTGTTGCTTGATAAATATTAAGCGTGAACGTGTGGATATGCGTGAAATTTTATTACGTCTGTGTTATTGTAAAATGCCATCGACATGGCCCTTAATGAGTAATTTAGCAGACATGGCTAACCAGACAATTTATGTATGTCAAAGAAAGAAAATAATTGGAGCAATTAAGTACAGGAATCTTCATACGTATTCGGAACGTCCGCTGTTTGGTATCAGATGAGCAAAACAGTGAATAAAACGCTATTAAAGTTTATAGAAACTAATGCTTGTTTACAATGTTTTGAATTATATCGTATGGAATTTGGTAAATATTAACTGTTTGTGTGTATATCTTGAATTCCCGTTAACATGTGTCCTAGAAAGTATATATCGAATGTGGATTCAATTAACTATTTTCATGTTGTGTTACATGATTTCCCCAGAAATATTTAAATGTATGTTTGTTTCGTATATGTAGACTTTTGCATAAAGTAATTGTTTTTACTGTGGTATAGAATCATATCCCTGAAGAGTTGTACATAAATGTTATAATATGGATTTTATGAACTTATAAATATGGTATAGCATGATGTCCCTAGACATATGAACATGTTTGTTTTCATATTTCATATTTCGACTCATGCTTAAATAAACTGTTTTAATTACGGTAGAACATAATATTCCTAAACTAGGGGTGTACATGTCTGTTCGTGTATGTAACAGTGGCTTAAAATAAATATGGTCATGTTTTTATATCTTGACTGTGGTTTTAATTAACTATGTCCGTTGTGGCAAACATGATTTCCCTAAACATGTGTGCTTGTATGTATATCTTGACTGTGGAATCAAAGACTCTTTTCATTGTTGCATAGCTTGATTTCTCTACAAAGGTGTGCTTGTATGCATGTCTACTCTGTTTATTTAATGAATTATATTCATTTTAGTAAAATTATGTTCTTAGAGAAATGTTAATATATGTCTGCAAATGTGTTCTTTGGCTCAAATGATTTCTTGTCATTGTGGCATAACACGATTTTCCTAAAACGTTGTATCTGTATGCATGTACATTTGTATATTGATCATTATAGTATAACATTATTTCATAGACAACTCTACATGTATGTTTGTATATGTGAAGTGTTGACTATATCAAATGTTTTCATTATGGTATAACATGCTTTCCCATAACATATGTACATGTTTTTAGCTCACATGAGCACGTTACGTGTTCATTGTGGGCTATTGTGGTGAGTGGCTCTTCGGCGTCCGTCGTCTTGTCTCTTCCGTCGTGTGTCGTCAACAATCTGTTTTAAACGACATCTCCTCCTTAATTACAGATATTCATTAAACTTTACAGGAATGGTCATTGGGTAACCATCTTTAACTGTTCAAATAGTTTCGATCCATTGCATATATATGTTCCCATGGCTACAATAAACAAATACTCGGATAATGAGTTATTCTAATTGTAATCAATCAAAACTTTAAACAATTTCCTAGCTACGATCTCCTCAGTATAACAATTTAATTTCATTTGAACGATTCAGGGCTATGATGGCCCTCGTGCTTGTATAGGTATTTATTCATTAATTGAAAGGACTAGTTCACATGCGAAAACGTTGCTACCTGTGGGGGAATGGATACATGGTTCTCTGGATCAAACGATTACTCGGACTGAGACATTTTCAACGCCAATTGAATAAGTAAAACAGTTAAGTTTACAAGTTTATAGTTCGCAAAATAGCGATTGTTAAATGCTTTCGCATAGACAAATTCCTTTCCATTACATAACGAATGCTTTTTTGAATTAAGTGACCAAACTTTAAACAAAAACAAAACGTTTATCTGTGCACAGTCCTTTCAATGTCTGCCATGAACTTGTACTCGCTTTAAATATTCTGTCAATAAATAGTATTATCATAATGTAGTGTTGTTTGCAATATTGGTACCTTGTCTTGTTATTGTTATACCCAGTTAGCAAGCTTACGTTGGCCCCATGTTGGCCTAACAAAGAAGTACCCTGCGTTTACCCACCGTTGGAATATGACACTTGCCCAATGCTATTTTGCTCGTAGTTCAGCTGTTGGCGCACCATGTACCCAATCCTAGAATGTTTGTTGTTGTTGAGCTATCATTGAACCAATGGTGCGCAAACCATCGCCTAACACATACCCAAATTTGGCAGAATCTTGGCTCGTCGTTGTCGAAAAAGCCTGTATCATTGGGTCAGCTATGGGACCAAACGTTTGCCAACCATCACCCAACTTCAACCCAACAACTGTGCTAAATTGGCACATTGTTGACTGAATTATAGACAATTATATTAATTGTTAGTTTATCAATGGTAATGAGAGCAAATGAAACCTAATGAAAGCCCAACCATTGTTGCATCCATCTGAAAAATAAGTATGTCACTCAAAATTGCAAGCATATCATTCTCGACCGTGGAAGTATGTTAAACTTAACTCGAAATGGTGATTATCCAGGATTTTAGAATCCATGTCAAGCTTAAATAAATCATGACCAAAGAATAAAAATAAGTAATGCAAATCAACCTTGATAATTTACAATCAATTTGTTTTTTAAACCAATCAAAGCATAAACAATAATATGGATATCCATTGATCCTTTATTGTCCATTAATTGTTAAGAATATTTAATTCGTGTAAAACAAAGGTTCAACAAAACACCTTAAATACACATTAACCATTTGATTATATTATTATACAACTTGAATATATACAGAAAGAGCAAATTCAAAATCTACGTTTGTGTAAGTTACTTTATACTTATCATATAAAATTACAATCATAAAACCAATTCAATAATTTATTACTAATACCTTAT
>VMBQ01010564.1:0-26034 GCA_007657795.1 Dreissena rostriformis | reverse complement strand
TTTCTTATGAATAGGTACAACTTGAGCTTTTTTCATGTTAACTGGGAAAGTTGATTCATCTATACATCTATTTATTATATCTCTAAGTGTAAAGTACCACATTATATTTGTAAAATTAAAATAAACTGTAAATACATTAGTGGTTTATGAAACATGTTGGCCGTTTAATGACCGTCATAAACAAGAGCCGCAAGAGCCGTCGGAGCCATCGGAGTTACTTAATTTGAAGGAACACGTACCACGTGACTACTTACTATATAAATGACTTACTGAGTACGGATTGTGACCAGTTAAGAACCAGTGAAGAACAGTGAAGTTTTTATTGCATTAAGTTAAAATTTACATCATGTTAATTTGTTAACGGAATATTAAAAAATATTAAACTAACTAAACTATTAAAATGACTTGTTTCTTATTTGGAAATAAATAGGTTTCTCCGATGTGGTAAAACAAAATTACAGTCGACAAAAAATAGAATTATTCACCACAGGCGCAGATTAACGCTTATAGCACATATTTGTATTTTTCTTGAAAACATTCCATTCAAACTCCAACGTGTTTCTGTATGCAATACTCTTTCGCAGGCATTCACACAAAATAGGTCTGAAATAGGACTCTCACCTTGTTAGAATGCCTTTATAAATAGAACGCATACTCTGATTTGGTGACCTTAACTTACTGCGCCGAGTATATCATCATTCGACCTTACGGTAGTTCATTATAGTTTGTGTCCAATGTGTCAGTGATAAAGCAATTCCAAAGAAAACTGAGTGGTCAGTTGCGATATAAAAAGCCGCATATTAAATTCGGTCGTTATTTTATGTTATAACAAACGATAATGCACATATATATATACATAGTTGTGGAAATGCATAAAATTTATTTCACATTTGATATTTCAGTTTGTGTTTTTGTAATCATTCATTTCTTTGGATATATATACATTTAAATACTGATGAATGCAACAAATTTGCTAGTGATCAGTTGATCATCAAATACAATGACAACAATTATTCCAAAGAATGTAGTATCCGACATTAGTGCATGACGTTGTCGTGTAGAGCAGATGTGGATGTTATATTAAAAGTAATTTCTGATTAAATGACATTATTGATTGAAATTAATTAAAACAACTTTATAAAACGTTATATTAAGCTGTATCGCAAACATATTAGTAAATACAAAGTTTATTGAGCAAAATGAATACAATAATTGAACATTCGTTATCATGACAGTTAATGCCAGGCTGTGAACATATTAAAGAAATGTAAATACATGGTGCGGTTTTAATGAGGATGTGAAATGTAATCGCAAGAATAGCATACTTCTAGCATTATCAATATTAATGAGAAAGTATTTATATTTGAAACACGTGAACGTTGAAACATTCTAGAATCATAGAAATGCGAAACCACAGTGCAATTAACTAGTCTATATTTATTGGACATTGAAATGTTTTGTAATAATAAAACAGGACTGCATAACAAATTTACAATTATACATTAGGAAAAACATATCAACACATTTTTTGTGTTAGCTAATAATTTTTCAAACAGTACGTTATACATACATTTACGTGCAGTGTGTTATCGTCATGATGTTTTTCCCTAGAACTTCAATATGTATATTTGCATACTTCTCCACATTAAACCTTATTTCATGATCATATGGAAACGCGAATCAATATGAATGTGGGAAATTTAAATACAAATGTACAAAAATATTTGAAAAATTATATTTGAAATAAACTAAGGGATCATCTCTATGCCGTTTTCTAATATGCTAGTGGTACCGATAGAAAGTATAGCTGTTTCAGCTATCACCACGTGTTTTGTTACTTTTAATTAATTGTACATTTAAGATCTGTTTTCATTCATCTGTCTTACAAAAAGCATCGTCCCTTACCTATCCACATTAACATGCACCAGTCCATTAGCCTTTATTGCTTATCTGAACAATCAGGGAAAACCTTTAACGTAAATATGCACCTAAAATGTAACCACACACAACCTCTGGATTGCCGAAACATTTCCTTACGACGTTGTTTTGCAATCCGAATCCTTGACGAATATAAGATGCCCTTTTATCTAATTAAATCGTAATGGAAGAGGGTAATAAATCNTATAAATTTAGACACTAACAAACGACAGAGCTGGGCTGGACGTCTATATACGTATAGGTAATATAATCATATTACCAACATCACAACATAGTGAAAATTCCTTAGCGAATTCATAAATCAGTTTTACTAGCTGAATGTATTTCGACACAGTGTTTGAAGCCACGGCTTTTATGACGCGAGCCCATATTCTCTGTAGACTTAATACTCAGATCTGACGACTATTCCTTAGATTGCTACTATTCTGTGCCCAGTATATCTCAATCCAGCCTCATGGCCTTTCCTGATCGCTTGTCTCTCACGTGTCACTGACATACTTCAATTCAAGTAACCCTGCTTGGTCTGTTGCGAGATAAAACGCCTCATAATTGCATTTGATATTTTAATATTTAAACATACGTTGAGAAACATACAAATATTTAAATTTGGTAGAAAATTTAGTTTATATTCAGTTGTGTATTTCACAACAGTTTGCGTTATTGTCAAATACAATTAAATCGAAAATATAGATGTATACACCTTAATATATATTTTGCAGAACAAGAGGTATTTGCAAATGAACAAAAAATAAATTCCAAATCTGAATGGTGCCGAATGCTTTTTAATTTGACATGAGTTCATTGTGACGTATTGCTGTATATAGATATATCGGTATTATTATTTTTAAATTGTGATAACATTTGTTAATTTTAGTAATTGTTTACAACTTTATTAAAACGCATAGTCGTCCCTTTCGCAAACAATTAATACCGTAGTTAACAACTAAGCATATGTGAGTGTGTGTGTGTGTGTGTGTGGATTTGTTCGTTAACCACTGAGTCTAATTACATCTGCGATAAACATTCTTCGTTTTTATTTTATAGGTCTGGTATACCCATCGGAATTTCTTATAAGATCAATTTCATAAAAAATGGTACGTGTTTTGCATGCACTATTAGTATTGGGTATTTGGTGTTCCCGAACTTGTCTGGAAGGGATATTTTGTAATTAACTACTGACATTCCAGTTGGAAGAAACCGTTGATCAAAATTGTTACTGTGACTGTATAATGCTAATTGTGCCAAAACATTTCTCTAGAAGAGTATCCTGTCAACGGTTTCTGGCGTATGCCATGCATCAAATGATCCCAAGCCTATTCTACTCCAGTGTGTTCGTAATACAAAATGAGCATGTAGAAAAGTGCACAGCGTGTTGTTAATGGTGTGGAGTCAACTGTCGGACGTGACGGTTTCAATCGTTTATCAAGGAACTAATCCGCTTCTTACAGCGTCTTTATAGGCTTGAATTGATAGTACATATATTACCTGATCGCCTATAGGCAATTCTTATATAAATATACATATTAATTTTGACCAAATGTTGTGCAACATAGAATATATTGTACCTGTAAATTCCCCACTTAAGTCCCCCATTCCGTCAGTCTATATTTGTATTCGAACACATATCCTGTTTTAGAATAACGCGCATCATATAAACATGGAAATATACAAAAATGGTTCAACCCACAACCACTTGATTAATCAAACTATTCCGTGACTGTGTTGTGTTTTGCACTTCGATTTCTTGACGAAAACAAAACGACCTTGTATCAAATTTAATTATAATTATAATTGAAGCAGGTAATAAATCAGAAATAGTGTGTCTTTTATCGTGTCATGTTTAATGTTCAGTTTATGGAAAATGAGAAGAAATATCGGGCTAGTCTGATATCAGATATGGCACCTGAGCTGATCAACACTCAACATTCTCAGGGTGCAGGATGTGCTAACCATGGTTAATAGATAGCATAGTTCAAATGTAATGGGATATCACAAAATAGGCAGGGTATCACGAACTCAAATACCACAAACCTGTTTAATTGCGAACGAAATTATAAGACGCTTAATGTTTTATTGTCGTTGTTGTTTACAAACAATTATGCTGATTTGACAGGGCGGCGAATTGGTTATCAGGTGTATAATACAAATATCTGCCCATGCCATAATACGGTTGTATCATGATACAATTACTGTTGCATTAGCATCGACAACCCAATTGTTTTTTAATTTGACCTTCATAGTCATAAGTCATTCACAGTTGCATTATTTGTTGCGTTTGTTGTTTAGATGTTTATCTTGTCTAATACGTTTGCCAGTGTCTCAATGTTTAGCAATTGGTTTCTTGCCGAAACAGACGGACCATAATTTCTAATAAGGTCTCTCTTAAGATGGTGCAGCTGAAGTTTCACTTTCTGTTTATCATTGTATGCTTATCATTGACCATTCACAATTAGGAAACATACGTGTTGTAATTACTTTTGCATTGTCGATGGTGCGTTCTGTGTTTTGATTCTGGTTTCTTTTAATTATGATGATAGGTATTAGCAATGAAAAACGCTTCTCTAGTTTGATGCTTGCGTAGAGTATGAAACATAATAAAGATATACATTTTGAGAAATGCCGAACAAATAGAGGTCTGAGGTATTAGATATTTGACGCAATACATACATGAGCCATATGAAGGCGACGTGCACTCTTACTTATTAGCAGTGACCTATATGTATATGATAACCGTCGAGCCGTTTAAGAGGGTGTTGTTGGAATGTGATACCTCTAAAAAGCAGGTACTTAATCATGTTTCGTTAGCACACCATGCTAACCCAGACGTAGTATGTGAAGCAAGAACCGAGGCTTATATGATAACCAATGATGTTTTTGAATCCGTAATTTTGGAATATGATAGCTCTTAGAAGCAGGCACTTAATTATGTTTCGTTAACACACCATGCTAACCCAGACGAAGTCTGTGAAGTTCAGGCAATATCCGAGCCTTCTACAAAAGAACGCCGGTTTCTAACAACCGATTTATTTGGCAAATCATCGTTAAATAAAAATTAAAAGACCTGGTTACATATATGTAATCTAGGGAATTTTCGACAATGTTAAGTTAAAATAATTTGTCCATGACGCTCTCACATTTCTGGCAAACGGCGGGTGTTGTTTTCGTGTGCGTCACACACAAATGGAAGTTTGTGAACACATCTGAGTTTCCTATGCATATTATTATTTTATTCAGAAATTCTTAGCCGAACGCCATCTCGAAACGCACGTACAATAATCGAATTTCACAAGTGTCACATGACAAAAAACGAATGCTTCGTTTAAACATATTTATTTCAGAATGCATACATGAATTAAATACATAGGCATATGTGGATTGACCTAGAAGCTAAACTAAGCTTATGATAAATCGTTCCACGAGCATGAATAAACGATGCATTAGGCGAGAAGGAATTCAATACATACATGTATAATTAAATGTTGAGGGGTAATTAAATAGAAGTAAGTTTGATGTGGGGAGAGCAGATGAGTTTGGATATATAGATGTAGTAAATGTGTAAGTAGGGAAGAGATAGAGAAATGGAAGATGAGATAGAGTGGCTAACGAGGTTGGAGCAAGAGTAAAAAGGAGCTCGGGAGCATGTAAGGATTATGAGATGAAAATATGTGTAAAGATATGACCCTAAACACTTTGTTGCATGCGGTACCTTGAATAGACCCGTATTAGGGAAAGGATGAAAATTTCACCTGCATTCATCTGACGTGTAATCGATGTTTCAATATGTCAGAGCAATGAGTTAACATACATTAAACTGAGCAACCAGAAACGAATATTCAATAAGTGCATGTTTGATTTAGATTAACTCTGTAATGAGTTGCCCTTAAATTCAATATTTTAAGATTTTCTTATTTGTGCCTTTTTTTTTAATTTTTAGTAATATTGCTCGTGTACACAGAATTCATTGAATCATGGATCAATTCATAGTGAATTGGTAAGAAATATAACAATTTGCCTGATGTTTTTACATTTCGAAGAAATTAGTTGAACATAATCGATGATTAACGAAATATTTTAGTGTTGCGATAGGAGTTCAATTGAGTGTTAACAGTGTATTATTCAATATTGTTTACATTTCATTGCACACTTCAAATAAGGTCACATAATCACATCTTTCCGATAAGTGTTTATAAGATACAATAAAAGTAAATGTATCCATACATCAATATCATTCAAATAAAGAATGGCGGTACATTATTCGACTTAGGTACAGTTTCCACAAACCTGCATTTACAAAGTAAAGATTGATGTATCTTTAAATAATACCTACACCGGGAAGAAGAGGAAATGGAATCATCGCCAACAATTCTTTTCAATTAATTATTGAGGAAATAGCGGGATTAAAAACATCCCGCGGAATATTGGTTAACAGACAGTTGTCTTATTTCCATCAATCACTTTACGATTAAATTCAGTATGCATACCGTGCAGAAAAACAGTATTACGGGACTGGAAGTAGTACTGCAGCTTATTAAGACCCATCAATGTTAATCCGTTCAAATGCCTGAGTTCCGAGGGCACGTGTGTATGTATCTAGCACTGGTTTGGTTGACTAGTATTGATATATATCAATATCAAAGTCCCCTAGCAAAGCTATGGATGCCGAATATGACAAGTGTGTCGAGTATATCAGAGACTATGAGGGAGGGGGGTGGGGTGAGGCTATGTAAACGAATAGACAGCGTGTACAGATGATTCATATTGCGGTGAAAAAAAACAGTGGTGATATGATGATAGGCAAATTTCATACATCGTTGCTATTTGTGTCGTGAATAATTCGTACACGACTGTTAATTAGCTGTTAATTAGGAGCGTAATGAAGCGCAAAGACGCGTCTGTAATTGAACAATATCGATATCAGACTCGGCACGAATAAAACATTAGTTAAGCCTCACCTGACATATTACACTACATTAGCACCGTCGATACATTTTATAATTACATCTGGGAATACACCGAAGTGTTTTGTATCGCATTTCGTACAATTAATTAATCTTAATTATCGGGTTGTCATACGAATTCGAATTGATGATCAATGGAATGGTTTCCTGATTTATTTATGTGTCTGATTAACGTTTTTCGCAGCATATTGTTTTTTAATTTGATTAAGTAATACCGATGTGTTAAATGTTTAATGGATTCCAATGTGCTGTATAAAACTATTAAAAAAACATTACCCGTTAACGTATGAGCCTCGCTCAGTGAAAAGTGATTTTAATGCATGGGCGTAAAGAGTCGTCCCACATAAGCATGAGCAGTCCGCACAGGAAAGTCAGGGACGACACTTTCCGCCTAAATAGAATTTTCGTCAATACGAGTCTTCCTTATACAAGCGGAAAAAGTCGCCCCTGATCAGCCGATCGGACTGCACAGGCTAGTCTGGGACGGCACTTTACGCACATGCATTAAATCCCTTTTCACAGAGCGAGCCTCGTATGTATTGGACTTCTAGAAATTAGTCGTCCGTTATTTTATGCAGATGCGAATAATTACTTAATTAGTTTCCTTACTTCGACTGAAGCCGTCGACCGTTCTCTTCAAATAACTTTCGCTGCTTCAGTAACTAAAAAAACGTTGCGATTTTCAGATGCTTGTGGACAACATAAAGCACAGAAGAGCAGCGTTGGTAATAAGCGGCGGTCTTACTGACTCGAGCGATGCGGGCCAATTGATAGGTATAGGAGAGAAGGTTTCTCTTCAGTCAGGCAGCGCGCTCTGTTGACGGCGAAACGATATTAAAGACGAGCCGAGGTAAAAGTGAATTTGATCCTCTGGAAAGTGTGTACCTATTAGACGATTGAGTGAACAGGCATGGAATTAATATGAATGAAACATTGTATATAATGCATACTGTGATGTTGCTGGAGAAGGAATTAAAAATTGTTATTGTTTAAAAAAAAAAAAAAAATTGAAAAGAGGTTAGTGTTCAGTCTAAAAATATAAATTAGTTTTTTCCTTACTTTGAATTCACTGTAAACGTGGACATCGTGTATGCAACTTGAAACGATACACGATATTATAGATGATTTAAAAGCGTTAAACGAATATGTATTGTTAGTGTAACTTCTATGAGTATCCGGATTAATATTTTCTGCGTGAGTGATTTACTTGTTCAAGCAATTGTAAAATACTTGAAAACAGTTATGTATTTTATTAGACGAACGTACATTTACTAGGAATTGCAGTGAGTGTGTGACTCGAAATTTTTTTTTTACGTCGTCTGAAGGACGGAATATAAAAATGCTCAACAATATTTAATGTTAAAATATTCAACATTATTCTGAAAATCTATATCAATTACACATTATATATATTTCCGGCGGCTTGTGAAATTCCGACCATTGCGTGGATTCTTAAAAACGTTGGAGCAAAACTATGCGTTATATATTGCATATTATTAAAATGTGTTCAGCGATGCACATTTGTGAAAATCAACAGGCGTGAACATCCGTCGATGATTGATGACATATCTATACAGTGAGTAAATGTTTCAGAAAGTTGTGAGAAGCAAAGCGGAAAATTGGTTTACATGAACAGGTCTATCAAACAGGTATCTACATGTCAAGCATGTTTAATTATTGATGTAAAGATAAGAAGGACTTGGCGTTTTTAAAGAAACATAAATCGTAAGAAGACACTGTTCCAGCAAGCGCACATAATTGTAATGACGTACAGCGTAAGAAGATTATATTAAAGACAATACAGCAATTAATCACATAGCAAAATGCGAATAGATCAAATGTGAAGCTATATTTGCAGCGTGTTAATTATTATAATAAAAGTGATCACCAGTCATAATGCAGTGCGTGTAAACATATAATATACATGAATAATACATGTGTGGAGATTAACGATGATTGAATAGTAGCCACAACTGCTGACAATTAAACGAGATATTTGCAAACCTGGATTAAAATGTGTTTTACGGAAAACGCAGAAGGCCACCCAGTTGTTATAACCATTTTTGTCAAGAAGATTATTCTAAATTTATAACGATGACATATAAGAGACATTCGTCAAACATTTAATTGGTATGATAGGATTTGATGTACATAGTATTATTGATATTTAGCGGGGTTCATTCCTTACCATTCACATTTCTAAGAGGCTTCTTTTATATCAATAGGCCAATGCCTGCTAGTTTTGGTGATTGTTTCGGATTGTTATCAATCTTGCAAACAAACAAAACTCCATTTTCCTCAGCATTTTTTTCCCCAGCGAAACGGCACTATTATGTCTGTTACGCAATAAACCATAAGTTTATATCGCACGTAAAATTAAACAGCTGTTCGGGGCGCAGTGAGAGCCCTATCTAATTTCCTCCCAACTAGTGTTTTATTTCCCGCGGAAAATACATTACTTGCTTTTACTGACTGGCTTGATTGTCTATGAGATGTAAGGCGGGAATCCTCGATTCTTGATAAGATTGTAATCGGGATGGGAAATTTCAAACTGTACGATAACATTTATAATATAGTTAAATAATCGGGGATACATGACACAGCAAGGGACTTATGAAGTTTTCACGGGTCCATCGAATTCATCGTGGTCTGAAACTAGGAAAGCGACCGGCTTAAGCGATCTTGTGTTCCTTACAAATTGAATGTTTGAGGACAACATGCTTGTCCGAGCACGGGACGTAACAACGACACTTAAAATGTTCGTAAACACGACCGCATCTTTGAACGATCTGCAGTTTCTGCAGGAGACGAAACATCCTGTTATTGGCGTGATTCTCGCCATGTTTTCCCTCATAACTGTGCTCGGGAATTTACTGGTGATAACCGCGGTGGTGAAGGAGTTATACCTTCGAACAGTGACTAACTATTTGATCGTGTCGCTCGCGATCGCCGACGTGATGGTCGGCGGTATAGTGATGCCTTTCAGTATAAGCTACGAGCTGAACAACCAGGTTTGGTATTACGGTACGGCCTGGTGCGACCTATGGCATTCGTTCGACGTCCTCGGGAGTACGGCGTCGATCTTAAACTTGTGTATTATATCTCTTGACCGCTATTGGGCAATCCAGGACCCGATCGCATATCCCACCCGGATGTCGCCCTGTCGGGTGTGGGTCCTCATCGCATTCGTGTGGCTCAGTTCCGCCGGTATTTCGTTTCCGGCCATCGCCTGGTGGAAAGCGGTGACGCCAGTGGAATTCTCTAGTAACCAGTGTGTATTTACGGAGGACAGTTCGTATCTCCTCTTTTCGTCTATGGTTTCGTTCTATTTCCCCACCATCGTCATGATATTCGTCTATATTCAAATATATCGCGCGGCGAGGAATCAGCGAGGGAGCATCGAGACCGGGACCAAAGTATTGACTTCCAAACGGCTATTTGGAGGCAGCAGCGTAATGACGCTTCGCATCCACCGCGGCGGCATGGAAAAGCTACGCTCTCCGGTGGCGGCAGCGGAAGCGGCCCCGTTTCAAAAGAACAGCAAAAGTGACGAGGACGAGGCATCGATGACGTTAGGAAATCAGACGTCGATCCACGATGCGCCGTCGCATGAACTTGACAAACATCACGACGACGTCGATCAAAACAACCAAAACTATCATCAGCACCACCAAAATCATCGGCCAATGAAATTCATAACGAAGCGATTACGGAACATGGCGCTCAGCAAGAAATTATCAAAACTGGCTAAGGAGCAAAAAGCCGCCAAGACTCTCGGCATTGTCGTCGGCGTTTTCATAATTTGCTGGCTTCCATTCTTTGTGGTGAACGTTCTTTTAGCGATTTGCAGTGCAAGGTGCGTGCATAAACCGGATGTGATTATGCCCGTGTTCACGTGGTTTGGCTATATTAACTCGGGCGTGAATCCTATAATCTACGCGCTATCCATGAGGGATTTCCGACGCGCTTTTGGAAGGATACTGTTCTGTTGCTGTCCGAAATACCGCTTTCATGGAAGGCGGCGCACAAAAACGTGCAGAACTTATACCACTTCATCGAGTTTTATTGGATCAGCGTTGCTATAGCAACCGTGACATTGATTATCTTATGTGTTATGTTTGTAATTTGCTCCGGCGTACAACGCTCTATTTGTTATGTGATTTAAAAATTATAATAATATACGTGTTGAAATACGTAGTCCATTATTTCATAAGACAGATGCTGCATCATTGTTTGAGTAAATTCGTGCTTAATTCGTTTGAACACTTTAACATATAAAGATTTATTATAATAAGATTTCACTTGATACTCATGTAACATTCTTACAAATCATGTTTAAATGTGTTTACATATTTAACAGAAATTATATATTGTTTGTTAAATAGTGCAATTAGGTAAACTAATTCCCGATATATAAACACATATATTTTATCTTAATGTTTAATGTTTTTAATGTTCAACAATTATCCAAATGTCAACAATATTTATTTGGTTTTTCTTAAGAATTGGTGTGTGTACAATATATTGGTGAACATACAAAATGTAAGAATATTTAAAACATGAACTAATACGCAAAACTCTTTTTTTATACCAAAGAAAAAGTCATCGTTTGGAACTTATATAAATAATGAAAACTGCCGAGTTCATTACACTTATAATGATGTATTATTTATAGGAAAGCCAATGACTACAACAAATTATATTTAACGCCGTTTTTACGTAAAGTTATATCATTGTTTGCCAATAACAGGTCAAAACATATTATTGTCAGCATGTTTTAAAACAAATCATGTATAATGAATATCAATTTAGCACCGTAGCAAATGTATTAAATTTGACTTTGAAAAGTCAAAACACTAAAAACATTTGCGTGTTCGTATAAATTCCGAATAATTAATTATTTCTGACAATCACATTTTCCTTACTCATAACAATCGTCATTTGTGGCAAATAAGTGTAGCCGCAAATATTTAATTGGCAATACGATATATTGTTCATTATGATTAGCTTAGACAATTAAATTTCAAATCTATACAAACGCACAAAGTTGTCGTTGTAAGAATCTGAAAATACACATGTGACAGAAAGACTACTTAAGAAGCTGATTATTATATTATTCTTTTAAACCGCATATTTATTTTTTATTTTGTCTTGGTCTTAAAACAGCGCTTCATCTTATGTTTTGTTTACACATAAAATCCTAAAAATGTAAAAAAAAAAGAGAAAGAGAAAATTATTCTGTTTGCGATTTAATATTAATTTATTAACAATGTATGATAAAAAACAAACTAATCATTCAAAATATTATATTTTCTTAAATAACATGTTGTCAAATATTAGATTAATATTTTTACCAACGACATTTTAAGCGTTTTTCCATTTCACACCGAACCGGGTCAATATAATAAACAATGGAACTCCAGAAACTATATCAAGAGAACATTTCTCCTTCTTATCTTATACTTTCATAACAGAACACCACATAATATCATTTCATATGCTCGAAACGGTGATGGTGGTAGGATTCAGTTATCTATTAGGTAGACAAATTTAATCTGCAACACTTAACGTTGGCATTTATTGTAAATTTAATTGAAGGAAAATTGTTTTCTCTCAGAATGTTTAATACTTTCCGTTTTATAACTCCATTTAACACAAACTAGCGAGTGAAAACTGAAAACAACCTCATTAAATTATGGAGGATTTTTTCAACTTAATGGATTTTTTCCGCTGGATTTGTGGATTATAAAATAGTAAAAAGTATGCTATGCATTTGTTTACTGTTTTACAAGAACTTATTGACTTTTCACATCAATTATAATGTGACAAGGGGGTTTAAAGCATGTCCACATTGTCTAATCAGGGACGACACTTTCCGAGTTCATGGTATTTTTGTTTCAATGAAGTATCCTCAGTGCAAAAATCCAGTTAAGGCGGAAAGTGTCGTCTCTGATTAGCAAATATATTAATTATAAGCACGTTTTACTATGTTTAATTGTCTGCGTAAATAGGTACAGTTCTTCGTCTGTTCGTTAATAGTGTTTAACATTTTCTGAAATTATATTATAATAACATTTCCGACATATGCCGGTTTGACTTCTCAATGACGTTTGAGTGTTTATTAAGTTTGTGTGTGTGTGTGTGTGTTCTTGAAAATAATAAAAATGATTTAGCAGTCGTTTAAGTACAATACATGTTTATAGAACATGTCAAGAACGCATGATACTTATTCAATTATCTCAATGAGCGTCTGACACTATTGCGTTAAAGGAAAGTGAACGAATTTGAATTTCAACTCGTTGTTATTTCAATTATATTTAAATTGTTATAAGTAAGACGGTTTTATATATTAACAGTATAATGTAAACATAGATTTAAGTACAATCCCACGAGACGTTTTAGAAATAGTGTTCAGTAAAGAGACGTAAAAAACAAAGCTTAATTAAGTTGAATATTCGAAAATATTGAATGATTTTTCCTAACATCAGATTTTAATAAACATACCCACTCCCTTACCACTTGGAACAAGGGGTATATTGCTATGCACGTATCCTTCGGTCGGTGGGTCGATCGATCGGTGTGTCGGTCGGTCAGTAGAACATAGCGTTGCTCCACCTACTAGAGAAAGCATTGGCGCATAATAATACAAATTGCTACGGTGTTACTTGTAAAGAAAGGAAGACTTCTTTCCAAATTTCCTAAATACAAAATGTACAATAAGGGACATCAATCTTCTAAATTGCAGCTAAGAATTATGGACCTTTGCCTGTGACTTCGTATGGAAATCCCGAAACATATGTGAAGTTTCAATTGAAAACCTGTAGTAGTTACAGAGATATGTACATGCTGCATGCAAACGTTAACAAGGATTTGAACTTGCCTGAAACAATTTTCACCTGCCTGTTCTAATTTCAAAAGGTGCTTAAAGGCTGGTCAAAACTATTGGTCTTGGTAAATTAATGTCCATATAGATCATTTACAAATATTTCAAACTACAGAAAAGCGATTATTATGTTAAATTGTTGGTCAGAGTTATGGCGCTTGGTAAGTGAGATCACACAATAACCACAAACACATTTGTGAAGTTTCAATTGAATTCCTGTATTAGAAAACGTTATATAGCCATGTTTTACCTTAACCTAATCAAAATTATCGTTGCGGTTGTGTTGGCTATGTACATATGCTTATAATTTTCATGAAAACAACGATGATTAATATCATTCTTACAAGTATAATGATAAAAACGATGATTATAATACTAAAAATAATTCGAGGAATAATAACTGACATGTTCAGCGTGTTTCCAAACGTAGTTAATATTATTGCCAATACGGCTTTTATTATATTGAAGCTATCATTATTGTTAACATCCGGTTCCTGTTAGATGCAATTTTAGGAAATAAACTTCTAAAAGAGTGCCGCTTTACAAGGAAATTTTCGTCAAAGTTTTCTTCTTCTTTGACGTCTTAAATCTGACGCCATCATGCTATCAAGTTGAAACGCTATATGTACGGATACAGTGACACAGCCAAGACACATCGATTATAGAGCGCGAAATTGATATGGTTTCTTGATAACGGATAACTAATTATAAAAATACTATCTTAACAAAAAGATTGCAGCCGAAGAATGGTAGAGAAATATTCGGATATGTCAGTGGTTGGGATAGTGTGCCCGCAAACCACAGCTTACTTTGGGAAAATTTGTAGATCACATTGAGTCGATTATAAATAAGCTATGGAATTAAAATTAAAGCAATGAATTCTTGTAATCAGAAGTGTTGTTTTTTTAATCGAATATACTAAAACTGAACAAGAAAACGTAAAAACGTCATACAACATATCCATTCAGTCGTAAATGTTACACTTTATTATTTCTTTTAAAAGGATGGCAAAAAGGTTCGATAAACAAAAACAAATCAGCTGTTTGTTTATCGTTTTGTAAGATATCAGGCTCGGAACAAATTAAACAAAAAACATTCTCTATGTGAGAAACGGCGTTAATTTGATGTCACGTTGCCTTTTTTCCGCGAAATTCTTTATTTTAACCAGTAAATGCCTAACCACACGGTATAAACGCTTTGCATACAATGAATAGTGTTGGATTTGGTGTTGTTAGATCAGCGATTATTTAGTTACTCTAAACATTGTTGTCCCTGATAACTATGAAATAAGAATCATAAATCATACCGTAGTCAAACATATTTTATTTCGCTCTTAATCAAGTCATATGCAATTCAACCTCAAGACTAGATGTACGCTTAAAATGTATTCACGGCCGTTAATCATTAGCTTCTCCTCGTTCAGGAGATGCAATAATATGGGAACATATGATACGTCTAAGGCTTAGAGCCTGAATTTTGTTTATGTCAATACGATTCATTCATCCACAAATGTACATGCACTTACAATCATCATTTATTTCGCAACGCGATAACCTTTGTAAGATGTGAAATGGTTCAGAGTTGACTAATCAAAACTTCTTAATGCCCTCACGTTTCCCAATTTGTTACGATTGTATGTTTCTGTACTGTAGAGGACGAGTTAAAAATCGCTTAATCGCCCTAAGTTGCCCAACTTTGTTTTTAAATATTTTGAAAAAAAACAACAACAAACAAACAAACAAACAAACCAGACCCACATTTAAATTTATGCAACATTAAACGAAATCAGGTCTTTAGCGCCACATCGGAAGTTGCATTGGCTCGTTTATTAATTCATCTCCAAAAAGAGGTGGCGCAAATTATTAACTGTCGTGGAATTGTTGGTCATTATTGCAGATACTCACATGTTGTGCCACTTCTGCGCGTTTTCGATTTATAGCTTCACTCACTGGGCAATAAATCGACGAGCATTTTTGTCATACTAAACGGAATCGTAGCTTTTTATCACTAGTTTCAGGCCACTTACACAAGATGCTCGTAAAAATCGTGCTTCTTTTCCTCGAATCGGCGATAAGATCAAATCTTAAAACAGTTGTCGGCACTGCATATATGGTTGATGTTGTGAACGGATGAATGAACACTTACCGAAGCACATTACGTAGGTATTGGATACACATGCATTTGGTGTTAGAAACTGTCATAGTTTATGTACAGTGTTTTGTTTGGTAAGAACTTATTTCGTGGCTCGTACAATAGGTGTAAATATGTAGGTATGGATTACGTCATACAGTCTTCCTTAATGTCGTCTCTGGGAACTTGACATTACATTGTTTGCATGTGCGTTCGATGTTTTTATAGCTGCCTTTTTGTAGTTCACTGTTTTGTAAGGAAATAACTCAAAACGTGCTTAGTATAATTTGTGTTAGAATGAAGATAAGAGAGTTTAACTAAACAAAAAGTCGCCAGGATTTCCGGAAACAAACAGGGCAATAACACAATAACTTAAAGTATTACTTATTTATATTTAGTCATGAAATTAGGCATGTAGTGCATTATCTTTCGACATACACTGATTTCATTCTTGTCTCAGTTTGTGGTCCAACATACCAAACACAATGTTACCTAGAAATGGCGCGGCAGAGGCCGACGCGTATCCCCACGCCGACTGTTTGACCTAGGTGTGCCCCAGGGTTGGTAATGGGGCCATGCATAGTTGAGATTGACCGTATTGTCATAATATAAGTCCAGTATCAATTAGAAGTAAATTGGTGTAGAAATGAAGAAGTTATAGTAAAAGGCAATTTTGGGTGGGGTGACCTATGTGGGCAGGGCGCCCCAGGGTTGGTAATGGAGCCATGCATAGTTGAGATTGACCGTATTGTCATAAGAGAAGTTCAGTATCAATTTGAAGTGAATCGGTGTAGAAATGAAGAAATTATAGTAAAAAGCAATTTTGGGTGGGTGTGGTCTATGTGGGCGGGGCTCCAGGGTTGGTAATGGGGCCATGCATAGTTGAGATTGACCGTATTGTCATAAGAGAGGTTCAGTATCAATTTGAAGTGAATCGGTGTAGAAATGAAGAAATTATAGAAAAAGGCAATTTTGGGTGGGTGTGGTCTATGTGGGCGGGCCGCCCCAGGGTTGGTAATGGGGCCATGTATAGTTGAGATTGACCGTATTATCATAAGAGAAGTTCAGTATCAATTTGAAGTGAATCCGTGTAGAAATGAGGAAATTATAGTAAAAAGCAATTTTGGGTGGGTGTGGCCTATATGGGCAAGGTGCCCCAGGGTTGGGAATGGGGCCATGCATGTTTGAGATTGACCGTATTGTAATAAAAGAGGTCCAGTATCAATTTGAAGTGAATCGGTGTAGAAATGAAGAAGTTAATGTAAAATAACCGAAAACAAATGAGTAAAAATCTCTGACCAAGCCCCACCCCAACCCCCATAGCTTTTGACCCAGGGGTCAGATCAAAATTCCAAATATTGCAGGGTCGCACATATGCTCATAGCTACCATGTGTGTAAGTTTCAAGGTTCTAGTGCTAATAGTGTAGGAGAAGATAGTGGCCAGGACGGACGGACGGACAGACGGACAGACGAACGGACGGCAGAAATAACCACAATATCCCCACTTTTTTTCAAAAAGCGTGGGGATAACAATATTACAAATCACAGTTTGGAGCCGTTTTCCGCATGTTCATTTTTGCATATTGTATTATTATACCTGTACATACTTCTGACTGAATATTTAAAGACTCGTCTGTACATCGTGTTCACATCCTCTAATTATCATATTTCTATAAATACAAGGCGCCATGTCAGATGCAAATTATCATTTAATTTACATTCAATTAAACCGCATGTGCTTTTCAGCAAACGAAGGCTTAGGAAACATGCATGTCAAGCAAATAGTGTTCCGTTACATTTTTTTGTGGTTTTTAAATCAATTGCGAATGAGTCAAATGCTTATAAATTTCGTTCAATTAATGCAGGTAGTCTATAATAAAATAACATCAGTGTAGTTTATATAATTAATGTTTTACATCATATTATTGTATGTATCGTAACGAAATGGTGTTTAAAAAGTGCATAATCATAAGACATTTGTGGATGAGTTTCAGTATGTTGTGAGCGATTGATGTTCGCAAAATGTTATATATGTTGTTGTTTTTTCTTAATAATCAAAGTAATAGCGCACATTGTTTTAACAGACACTCGTTGATAATAACCATGTGTCAAAACCTCCGTGTAGATGATACGGGATCGAATCGATGTCTGAACATTAACGATGCGTAATCAGTTATCAGTTTCATTCCTTAAATTAGCGATTCTACCTTTGATAGTTGTATTGACAACTCATGAAACTTACATGTTGTTTTCCTTTCAAGCGGTAAATATTCAATTGCTTTCGGTGAACTCGACTTAATTGCTCACTGCATTTGATGAATTCAAGCAACTAATATATGTATCCATTGGACCCTTGTCTTAAGTAAATTAGTTTCCAAGGTTTACAAGAATCTCGCTCCTGATATGGTTTTTTCTGGATTGGCATTGTCCTTCATTAGTTTGTGTTTGCAATCGAAAACAAAATTTTACTAATGATGTACGGTTTTGATTTTGAATTTAAAACTGAGCTCATTCCTAAACGCACACAGATTGATGTACATATTTGATTCACATTGACAAACTCACTTCCGATTTGCAAATCATGATACAATTAAAACAATATATAAAAAAAAAATCTTGTTGTTTTAATCACTTTGAATGCTCGCATTTGTCCACTCCAAGTAACCTAAATAGTTTTGCCTTGAGTACAAAGGCACGATTCATATACCAAAGTAAGTAATATTACTCCAACTCAATATATATTTTTTAAATGTAACAATTATAAACATACCATCTGGTCTTCTCATCAATGACATTCAAACATTTGCATTCGAGTATTCTGATTTGTCAACTAAAGAATGAATATTCTGTGTAGAACATTAGGGGCGCTAAATTGCATTTATTTTCATATCCAAAAATGCTAACCGATAATATACTAGATTCTACATTGAATTACCACGTGCCCGTTCTTTGCTACTTTGAATTACAATAATAACATTTGGTCGAATATACAATCTAACCTAGCAAATTCGTCATTGGAAATACACAATTGCACGTGATTGTAAGATATTTGTGGGTTTGTTTTCTTGTTTGTGTACTTTGTTTAGATTATTTTTGTTGTTTTGGCAATTAGCCATGCAATTTGCGAAATGTCATCAGTAAAGGACATATTACTCATCATAGTTTTTCTACTCCTTGAACTCAAGTAAGTGAATACTGGTATTGTACCCAGTTTACTTTACTACAAATCTGAGCAATTTCACAGCGCATGTATACACTAAATCAAGTAACATCTAATTAAACCCTTAACATACTGAAAATGAGTCAATCAATGCTTCTATCCGGCATCTTTGAGGTCATGGTATTCCCTTTGGCGATTACATAATGCAACGACCCAAAGCACTCGCTTTACATTCAGTTGACTATAATTAATCGTCCTTGTATGTAAAATGGAATCGCACCTTCACATTTAAGTATTCTCAGACATGTTTCATCGTTGTCGTTTTACCAAACGACGCCAAATGAACGATGTCTTCAACCGCGAACAATCTGCAGCAAAGCAAGTCAAATGGACCGGCTCCCGACTCATGGTGCGAAACAACAGCAGTGACCAATTCATAGAAGTTTTCAACTAGGAAAAGCAGGTGGATCTAAGAGCTATCGCTTGGAATGTTAACGGGCTAGTAAGAAAAATTAATGATGAAAACTTTAAAAACTTTATTAAGGGATACGACCTAATATAACTGTCAGAAACATGGACTCATTCAAAACAAAATACTAATTTAGTAATTAATGAATACATCGGTTACCATCTATTTGGCAATAGAAGTCGTGGAACAAGAAAAGGTCGTTTTAGTTGCGGTCTTAGTGTTTATATCCATGAGAAGTTTAAAAATCACATATCTGTTGCAGAACAAAATAGCAATGGTATTCTATGGATTAAAATAAAGAAGGAAATATTATTATCTCATTACCAAGATGTATTCATGTGTCTATGTTATATACCACCAGCTAACTGTAAGGTTTTAATAGGTAAAGATTTTGACTTTTTTGAAGAAATCGAAAAAGGAATAGAACATTATGAACCGTTTAGCATAACTTGTATTGTTAGTGACCTTTATGCTAGAACTGGGACTCTGTCGGATGTTATAAGCTATGATACATACCTCAATGCGACGGGAGAAAGTGTGCAAGATGACGAAAATATTGACCTATTGCGATTACGTAATAGTCATGATAAAGTAACAGATAAGCACGGACAAAAATTAATTTCACTTTGTAAATCAACCAGTCACGTAATAGCGTACGGATGTTTTAAAAACGATAAAAACCGTCGATATACCTTTGTATCACCACGCGGTCTCAGCGTCAAAGAAATATTTGTTAGTAGACATAAACTGTATTCAGCTTTTACATGATTTTAAAATACTAGATTGGAACAATTTTTCAGATCACGCCGCCATATATTTTTCATTCAAATTAAATGATCATACATTAAATAATAAACACTGCAATACAGAAAAACACATATAAACTACATTAATTTTCAATGAAGAATTAGCGCATGTTTTTCGTAAATCACTAATCAATAATATAAATAAGCTTTCAGATTGTAATATCAGCAATACAACAGATCAGGAAGAACTGCTCACAAACTTCATGCATTAGCAATCTACACGGGTTTTCAGTAAAACCTTCTCACACAGTAACTCGCAAAACTGTAATCCACGAGCAAAACCCCCGTGGTTCAACAAAGACTGTCATGAAGCTAAACAAGAATTTAAAACTGCACTAAACACCTTTAACCGCAATAAATCAAACGAAAACAGAATAGATTTTTCGAAACGGTAAACTCTCTATAATAAAAGAAGAAAATCTGCAAAAACTAAATATAAAATAAGCCAAGGTATTAAACTTGAAAATATCGCAAAATCACAACCAAGACAATTCTGGAAATCGGTCAAAGAAAAGCTATAATAATTTAAAAAAACGCAAATAAATGAGCTATTTGAACATTTCAATTCCCTTCTAGCAGAAACTCCAACTTCAAATGAACGCACTCATGATGAAAATGATGAAAGCCATGCAACAAACGATCATAATTTTGATTGCGAAATAACGTTAAACGAAATACAAAAATCAATTTTTAAACAAAAGAATAATAAAGCATGTGGACCTGATGAAATATCAGCAGAATTCATAAAAAGCGCTTTTGATATCATATCGCCTTACCTACATACACTATTTAACAACCTATTTCATAACGCTTTATACCCTGACTGGTAGGGATGTGCTACATTATACCAATATTTAAAGGGGGTGATCCTATCTTGGCACAAAATCACCGAGGAATAACACTCAATAATATAATAGCTAAACTATATTCTCAAATTCTCTTCAATCGACTCTCAATATGGACAGAAAATAATGAAACGATAATAAAAAATCAGTTTAGGTATCAAAAAGATGAAGGCACAACTGAGTGCATTTTCTTATCACAGGGTATCATATCTAAAGTCATTCACAACGGACAAAAAATATACAGCGCATTCATAGATTATGAAAAATGTTATGATAAAATAAATCGTCCATTCTTATGGCAAAAACTTGCCTCAAGTAATATAAGCACTAAAATGATAAACGCCATTAAAGAGATGTATTCTACTGTCAAATCAGTTGTCAGAAATAATAACGAAGTATCGGACATAATATACGCTAATCAAGGAGTAAAACCGGGCGACTGTGGATCATCCTTATTGTTTATGGTATTACTAAACGATATTTTAAATAATATTAATTCAAATATTAATGATATATTTTCTATCAATAAACTTCAATTATTTGTAATACTGTACACGGACGATCAAGTTTTATTCGCAACATCGCCCGCCGCTTTGCAATCCATGCTAAATGATGTCGAGGTATACTGTAACACATGGAAATTAAAGATAAATACAACAAAAGCAAAAATATGAAATTTGAAAAAAGTACAAGACACACAAGTATTGACATATTGCTATATGGCGAAAAGCTTGAAGTAGTTTCATCCTTTAATTTTTGGGAGTGTATTTCTTCAAAAACGGAAACTGGAACAGAACTCAGAAGTGCATATCAGAACAGGTGTCAAGGGCAATGCATAAACTCTTTTCCGTTTTTAATCAATACGAATTTAAAACACAAGAAAAAAAATGACGTATAAGAAGTCCAATTCTGAACTACTCAGCTGAAGTATGAGGTCAACATAAAGCAAAAGACTTTAAACAAATCCATTCGAAATTTTTAAGAAAATTACAATGCGTAAAAACATCAACTAACCTTATGGGCCTGTATGGCGAACTTGGAAGCATACCGCTGAATGAACATCGAAACATTATTATGTTTCGATACTGGATAAAAATTCCTAATTTACAGGAAAATAACAATATAAAAAAAAGTTTATATCATGCTAAAAATAGACGCAGAAAATGGAGTCAATTACACTTAAAATAACTGGGCATCACAAATAAAGGAATTGTTGGAACAAATGGGCCTTGCGGAGTTATGGATAAACCAAAGAATTACTAAANGGTGACTAGAAGCCTATTCATGTCACCCTTGGGTGACTTCAAGCCGACGCTAGTCACCACCGGGTGACTAGAATCGGCTTCAGTTCATCCCAGGTTGACATGAATCGGCGTCTAGTCACCCCGGTTGACAAAAATCGGCTTGAAGTCACCCCAGGGTGACATGAATCGGCTTCTAGTCACCCCGGGTGACTTGTGAGCCATTTCACGTCGAAAATAACACAATGAGCATCAGTTCGTCTTAACGAAAGATGAGTTATTGTGGTCTGTTCATCGAAATCAAAAAATTAAATTGAAACCTGACTCCAGAAGGGTGTGTCGCCAGATTAAGTTGGAACTTTTTTCAGACATATAGTATCTCTGTCAGATTCCGAGGCTTGTTTTCGGTTAAAGTTTCACATTTGTTTATAGCACTTGTGCAAGACAGCATCGAAATTATAGTCAGACATTATATTTTTGTGTTTACTGTGCCGGATCAAGACAATGTTTTAAAATTCTAATTAAATTTGTGTTTATAACCTCAACAATAACATCGCTTCAGAAACATAATTAATAACAACTGGTCGTTCTAGCCGAATATCGACTTGTCGTGCTTGCCTTAAATTCCGTTGCTTGTCGTGTTAGCCAAAGTGTTGATGTACATCAGAAATGTCATTAGATGGTGTTTTAAGGTATTTTTTTTTTCGGACAAAACACATTTTATGTGGAATTAATCACGTCCGCACATATTGGCGCACTGCAAAAAGGAATATAAAACAGATATTTTGGACGATTTCAAATCTGCTTGTCGCGCTTGCGTGCATTGGAGCGTAAAAACTAGGAATTTGCCTCGAATGATAGACTAAACTACTCATCTGGTGTCAAATATTTATATATCCGAGAATAGTGCTCAACTTTACCCTTAGCCTGCGCTTTATTTCGTCAAAAAATAGTAAATAATAAGATACTTACGTGGATTTGAAGTTTCTAAGCGGGGCCAATGTTGACAAATTTCTACTTAGCGTGCTAGCCAATATGACGTCACGGACCACGTGGTATGGCCACACTGGTGTCCCTTATAATTCTAAGAAGAAAATACTTAAAACCTTACTATTGCAGATGGCCAACGATAACCAAATTTAGAATCCTAATGTCCACTAACAATAACGTATAAGAACTTATAAGTGATTAATCGATCAAAATATATAATTCAATATATTTTTTCCATATACCTACTTTTATATCCATCTTGTTTATTATAACATAAAATCTTGTATATGTGCTCACTTGTGTCTATCTAAAGTATACATGTTATTATTCATATTTACGTGTTTTGTCTGTCATACAGGTAAATGCTATATATATTAAAAAGAACATGTATATCATTTGTTACACGCATGTTTCACACTTTCTCTTAATTTGTTTAAATTGTAGATTAGCATTTTTTAATATGTCAAAACCATATCCACATTACAGTTTTTACATTCAATCAATTAATAAATAAACACTGACATTTTCAGATTTCAGACTATTAATCAATTAAAATACGATAAATAGTTTATCAAATAATATATACAATAATCTGAACCAGAAGTATATTCGAATTCATTCACTATTGTAGGTTAGGAGCTTTATTGTAAGCTTTATTGCTGAAATAAATGTTGTTGTTGCTGCTTGTTTGTTTATTCCGTTTGGTATCATACACTACCTCCTGTCAAAGTTACGAGATTCAAATGTGTATACAATAATACTTTACTTAATACACATTGATGTATTTTTTAAATTTAACCTGAAATGAAAACCTCATTGTTGACACATTTTTATTTAAATCACGTTTTTGTGTAATTGTGCGCTGTATGTATAGTTCGGTTGAACAAAATGCATTGTGTTATAGGTCTTTTTTTTTTTTTATGTACATGTATATTTTTTGTTTGACATTATGTGTTCATTATTTGTGGTAGGACAATGCAAAAGGTTCATTTTGATATAGTCTTGGGTATTTTTTGTTTTGGTATGTAAGTTTAAAAAGATTTACGGATAAAATGCCGTTGCTAAATTTGAGACAAAACAATTAACTTAGTTGACCCTTGACCAACTAACGATCAAATTAGGCAAAGTAAAAGTTTGCGTTTGGAAATTCAGCGTTACAACATGTAAAGCGATATATATATTACATATAGCGTATATGCCATCCTCGACTTTCCGAAGCCATGGTCCGACATATTTCCTCACAATGAACTTCAGGCTTATAAGATTCATGTATAACTATAGTATTCGGCTAATTTAATAAGGGCAATGACCTGCAATATTGAGACCCTGGTAGACAAAATACATTGTGATGTATATGTATTAAAATTACAATATCAATACAGCCGCCAATCTAACACAATTCAGAAGGATGTGCATGATTTTTTTTATTTGACTTATGTCAACTATGATATAACAATATCAACAGGTGCAATGTTTTGTGAATACTTTAGCAATACTATTTCGTTTGCTGCTTTATCGTAATTTGTATATATCTGGATAGACACGTTAATGAATAAGATATGCTGAAACTTGGAACGGTTTTATGTACGAATACAACATTCGATTATCGTTCGTTAACTGCAAATAACAGTTCATGATGGTTGTTTCAGCTTTAGATATCAAGACAGTCAGTGTGTTATCTTAAACTAGATAAACGTGTGAACATTTACCCTGTGTAGTATAATTGTAGTTTATGCTCGATTTCATTATGACAAAAACTACCCAATACGTTAACAATATCAAACAATTTATTTGACAACTAAACAAACTATATACAAGCTATTTTGTTTTTTCCTATTGCGGAATACTATTTTAGATTTCAGACTGCTGGATCAGAAACATATTATGGCAGTCGTTCAAGTGACAAATCGTCAAATACATAATTATGTTGCAATAAAACAAACATAACTTAAACTGTGTTGCAATTTTATGAAACGAAGGCATATTTTTAAACGCATGCATTTTCATTCCGAAATCCGCTACGTAATAAATTATGATGTAAAAAGAGGTAAACAGGCTAGTAAAGGAGAATTAATCAAGTCAATGAATGTATAACACATGCTTGCCATATGATAAAATGATTGGAACGATTTCAATTTACCTACCGTACTTTCTGAAATGATAGGAAATGACGTCCGCGTATGGCAAAGTGTACAGCCTTAAATCCTTAACTTATACCCGTTTCATTTGCAGCTTTCTTAATGTTGCAGACTGCACACGTGTGATTGACATACCTTTTACAGAAGTAAATCCAACGTCTATTTCTTAAATGTCGCATAAATATACACAATGTTGGTAATGTTCTGAAAACAATTAGTGTTCGAGTACCATCATATCGACAACACATCGACATAAAATATAGTTACACTAATTTGTCCAAAATATTTCATGCCTTTATTTAAACGATAGTGCGTTGTGTCTTAATGGTGTTTAACTGTTGAACTTAACATATTTAACTATTCAATTGCAACATCATTCTGTTCATGTATTTATAGTTTAATACTACTCAATATGAAATCTAAAACAAAGACAGCTTAGATTGGTTGAAGTGAATTTTTCACATATTTTGGCATG
>VMBQ01010562.1:0-11370 GCA_007657795.1 Dreissena rostriformis | reverse complement strand
CTCATTTATGGCCATTTTTGACCTTTGAACTCAAAGTGTGACCTTGACCTTGGAGATATCGACGTTATTATTTCGCGCGACACACCGTCCAATGATGGTGAACAAATGTGCCAAATGATTTTAAAATCTGACAATGAACAACATAGTTATGGCCCGGACAAGCTTGTTCCGCCCGCCAGCCCGCCAGCCCGCCAGCCCGCCCGCATTCGCCAATCTAATAACCAGTTTTTTCCTTCGGAAATCCTGGTTAAAAAAGAGACAAACATGTAATGGTGTGTTGATCTTTTGGAAAAAACTCGCATATTATTTCAATATTGTGCTATATTAGATCAGTAATATTAAAATACGATGAAATAACAATTACACGTAATAATGTTAGTAAATAGTTTCTTAGATAGGAAACTTGGGAAAACAGAGATGAAACAGTTACTGTTGAAAGAAGTATGCCTGCACACTCCAACGAAGATATTCAATCATGTTTTCAGGGATTTTATATATCGTTTGAAAATGCCATAGAAAGATCAACCCATTATCATATTCATATCATACCTGGGCTTAATTGCTCAGATGTTGACTTTGTCTAAAACAATGTAGTACACAAGAAAACATGTGTATTAAGCCATTACCTTTGCGCACAAGGAGAGTTTGTGTTATATATACATCTGTCTACCTGCTAGTTTGTGGGATATTTGCAACGATTTCTTGTATCTGATAAGTCGGCAAATGGAAGCTCTGTTATACATGTTTCACTAAGGGCTCTTATATAGCACGTGGTTCTCAAGGAACTCGTCGACGAGTCGCTGAGTGCAGACGTTACTTGTGGAGGCCCGTTGTGATGAGATAAGCTTTAATCGGATATATTACTTGATTACGGTTTGTTTCACTGAACCAATGGAAATACATTTTGTGTTAATTATTTTAGTCAGGAAACACATTTTAAACACTAAAACGATTTGTTCTTGATGGTTTTATCGGCATTATAACTTTGGGTCGCGTAATCACTTGCAATATAACAAACATTCAAATTAACCTGAACGTTGACCTGTTCAGCAGCGGTCTGATTTAAGTATTTATTACGTTTCTGAATTTCTTATTTTACACTTTCTAGGGTTTTGTCTTTAAAGGGACATATCGACGTAAATGTGTTATTTTAGCGTTGAAATGTAAGCCGATGTCCTTAACATACAATCACAATGTAGCGACTAACCAGAATACTCGTAATGACAACCGTATTGTTCGGCCACCATGATCCATACCGTATTTGATATTTAATCCATCATTCTTAAAATATGCAAATATACAATGATATCATATGCTACCCAATATTGTATGCAGTGCTTAGAAGCTTTAACTACAATTTTCTAAATGTATCAATAAATTGTAAGGGCAATTAATAAACAATATTTACCATTTACATTTTCAGAAAAAGGTTAATTTCACATTTTGTTGTTCCAATCTTATGTATTTATATTTAGTTATTTATATACAATACATGATTCGCATTCTTTGTATTGACGAGTGTGTTTTCATGATGCGTATTTATTGTTTAAGTTTTTGCAAAGATACACTGATGAATACTTCTGAATTAATCGTACAGCGCGACCACAATTTTAAACCCCAGTAGCACTCAAAATCAACGAATATTTCATACACTTTTTTTATAAAATAAAGTTAACCCATAAAACGATCAGTGTACATTATAGCAATATCCAAAATTTCAACGCAACATAGATTTCAAAGATACACAGTGCTCTTTTACCATATTAGTATTCGTGTGTCGTATGCATAGATATCGTTGCGGCAAATTGAAAATGGAATATATTGTACCACAAAAATAAAATAAAAACATTTTAATGATACTCTTAAAGTGTACTGATTTTAGTGTGATTTTATTCTCGCAATCTTACACCAACATTTGACTATGACAGATTAATATTAAATAAACGTATTAATCAAACTTTATGGTACCATCAATCAAATAGTACATGTTTATTTCATTGAAAGTTATAACAAGCAAGGTAACGCCGATACCGCACTGTACCGGCTGTCTTTACCAGTATTTAATGTGGACCAAAAATAGTGTTTTGTGTCGTATGAACGAATATGCAGAGATAATGGGTAATTAGAAACAGTGTTAACGTCTTGTGTAAGAGTTTTCAGCTGTACGGCAGACAGTTATTTGCAAAGGAATACAACTTTTCATTCGTTTATTTTCTTGTACTACTTCTCAACTTGTTTAAAAGAATAGTTTGTTTTATTTATCAACGTTATATCTGTTTTGCAAAAAGGGAATAAGATCGTATTTTCTCCCATTCATATTGCCAATGAAACACCAAAGTGTATACTCGTAGTTGTTGCACAACCAAATAATGTGTCTGTGTTCCGTATGGACTTCTGTGCGGATTGGTCAATAGCGCTTTCTTTGAACAGTCTTCTACTGTACAGAATAGGATTATTTGCGACAAGTTAAAGCCCAATTACTTCTCAAAAGCAACGAAAATACCGTACAATATTTCGTAAACTAACGTTTAACAATTAAAAAATCAGTGTTCCATAAAGCAATTGCCGAAAGTTCAACGCAAGATGTGGTCTGGTAACATAAATTAGATGTTTGTTGATATAAAATGCATGTTTTTATTTTTTTGTGACACAATTTATTCCATTGTAATTTGCNATATATTTATTTATTCATACAACACAAGAACACTAAAATGGTACCATACTATCGCAAATATGGTCCCTTAAAGTGATTATGCACGATTTTTATGTGTTAAATTGAAATATATTGATAAAAATATGTTACAAAAACACAAAATAGACAAAACAAATTATACATTGAAGACGATTTTCATAAAATGCTGCAAAGACAAGTTTGCGCTGGTTAAAGCCGATGCCGACATTTTACTCGTATTTTTTCGGACACAAACTTGTGTCATTGTAACGTATGAACGAATCTGCACCAAAACTTAATTCACATCGTACACATGTGACCGGGTCGACTTTCTCCCGATTTGTTTTAATAGTGGTTTATAACCCTTACCTATTATTTTAACATTATATTTTCTTGAGTGTGGTCACATGATCAAATCAGAGGGAAAAGTTGGCAGACATTTGTATGTTATCTAAAACAACGAGTTAAAGTTCACTCTAGTGGTCAGTATTGGTTCTTATGTTTGTATTTGATTGTATGTAATTGAAAACGGTTGCAACGCATTGTTTTCTTTGTATTTCGTTTGAGGTTAGAACATGTTTAATGTTCAAATCATATGATTTCGCGAATGTTCAGAATGGCAGCAAATTAGTAAATTCACTTTTAGATAACAACTTATACACTCAGTTGAAACACCACACTATCTGTTTGCATGCTCTAATTTACAGCACCAGTAGGTTGAGAGAAGAGAGACTGAAGGGAAAGAGAAAGGGATTCAATTCTATAAATTGGTAAGAATTGTATAAATTGTATTGTGTTGAATGAAATATTTGTTAACTCATTATTTGGAAAGTTATTGATGCTGCGTTGCTGTATTTATGATTATTGTTGTCATTGTTGTACCTGAGTCTTATATGAATGGTTGAGTCATATAAAATACATGTTAAGGCCACTAGAACATAACTATTGTGTTATTGTTTAGTATTTTATTGTTTTATATATTTCAGATCCTGATTGATTCACTCTGGGATTTACTATTTCGTCGTCTGCATTATTTGATTATGGACTGACTAGACTTCTAACAGTATTAAAAGAAGTGAACTTATAAACCGTCTTACTTTTAAAGTTGGTTTGTGTATTGGTATACAACATACTCATAACCATTAGGGTTACACTTGCATAAAATACATGCTGGCGAATTCGGCTGTCCATCCATTTTCGATTTCATATTTAACTATCTGGCTTATTCTGCATTTTTTGACACATGTTCCCTCTTCACTTTTATTTTAATTTATATTGAATTATATGTATAATAAGTTTTTTAGACATTTTATATAAATTCATAAATATTTGACAAAATCGTGCATAATCCCTTTAAATGCATACATAGGAAATTAAATATCAGCATGTCAACAGTTCATTTTCTCAATATTTTAACACTCCAACTGAGACAAGAAATTAAAAAGAGATCGGTATAATTAAAAACCCATAACTAATCAAAATCAACGACAATTTCGTACACTATTTCGTAAAATAAAATTTAAAAAATACAAATCAGTATTCCATATATCATTTGCCAAAATTTCAACGCCAGACGTGGTCTGGTAACAGATGTTTGTTGATATAAAATGCACGTTTTTTGTGTGACACAAATAATTCCATATCAAATTCCCGCAAATATACCTATTCATACGACACAATAACACTAAAATGGATATCAGCGCGGGAAATTAAAATGGAATTTATTGTGACACGAACAAATAAAAACGTGCATTTTATATCTACAAACATCTATGTTACCAGACCACATATGGCTTTAAAATGGTGGCTTTTGCTAAAGGAAACATTGATTATTTATTTATTGTTGGGTTACTTTTTTAAGCAATACTTTACGAAATTTCCGTTGATTTTTGAGTAGTAATCGGTCTTTAAGAGATATACAACAATAGTTTCATTACAAGTACTATATGCTAATGTTATTGGGAAGTTTACATCATACCAAACTGATCGATAAACGGAAACAAAATCATATCTATGTGTCGTATGATCCACACAGAACATTCCCAATATTTACCACGCCCTATTGGGTATTTTCCAGGAATATATTCGCATACTGAAACTCATTAGTTATAATTCTATCGATGTGTACAAATGAGCTTTTCTTCGCCAACACGATGTTAATGTTAATTCATAAACCAATATCACATCCATTTATATCTTATTTTCGTACGCTCGTTTATCATTCACAACTGTTTCATTATTTCACTGATTGTACCAAACAGAGACAAAATCATGTCATTTATATCTTATTGTTTTACGCTCGTTAATCATTCACAACTGTTTTATTGGGTCAATGATTGTACTAAACAGATTGCTAACAGAGACAAAATCATGTCCATGTGTCGTATGATCCATACAGAACACTCCCGATCGGGTACCACGCCCATTTGGGTATTTGCCAGCAATATATTCGCTTTATGAAAGTTTTTATCATGGAGTGACAAAGTGAATAAAAAACTTTTTCTCCGTCAATACGATGTTTATGTGAATTATTAAAGATTATCAATTCCATGTTTTTATCTTATTACCTCAAGCTCCCTGATCATCAGACTTTTAGTGGTTCTGCGTTTCTTCCATATCATTTTTGTCTCAGTATTGTGTATCATCAATAATAGTTTATGTATATTTGTTGAGATCATACTTAACCTCTTTATCATAGAGCGATTTCATTGCGCAATGTGTTATAAAAGTAAATATGTAAGTTGTTGCACGGGCCTCAACGATGACTGCTTTATGAAACTACACACAGTCCACGAGGAGCACGAGGTTTAAAATGTGAGGTTCATGTGCGTATTAGTTGGCTGTGTTGGTAATGTCACAAATAAGACCTTGCACACAGTAGATCGAAGAGTCAGATGATAAAAAATATATATATTCCATCGCCGTTTAAGCAAAATGTTTCAAGAGATATTGATATTTACGGATAAATTCAATTTAGAATTGTTCATCCAAGATATACCAAACAGGTGACCTTGTCTGGTTTTCCATTTTTCTATAAAAATGCCACATTTTGTTTGTAAAATACATTTGTTTAACCAGACACTTTCAGAAAATCAATAACGTGCTCGAAAATGGTATATTTCTTTGTCAGATAAAATAGAAATATTGTTATCTGCATACAAAATTTTGACATTAAAATGTATTACCAGGTGTGTGAACTGCCTTAATAATATTATTAGCCTGAATACCGTTTGCAAAAAGTGCAAATTTTGAACGCCAGATAAGGTCTGGTAACATAGATGTTTGTAAATACAAAATGCTTGTTTTTATTTTTGTTTTGGCATATTCAATTCCATTTTAAGATATCTGTTCATTCGACACATGAACACTTACAAGGTGCCATTTTAGTATTCGTGTGTCGTATGATTAAATATATGTGCGGGAAAATAACATGGATTATATTGTGTTACATAAAAACAATCCTTTTGTATTTACACACATCTATGTTACCAGACCACATCGGGCGTTGAAATTTCAGCAATTGCTATAAGCAACACTGATTTTTGTGTTTTATTTGGCGGTGGGGGTCAAATTTAGTTTGCGAAATATCGTAGGAAATGTTCGTAGATTTGGAGTAGTAATGGTGCTTTAAAGCCGGCCGAGTTGATGTTGGTATATCTTCCCATTTTTGTTATATGTGTCGCAAAAAAAGTGATTATGAGTCAAAATGTGATGGTATTTATGTCAGATGTGCAAAATCGATCAAGAAATGTCCAAATTCAGTACAAAGATAGGGCTTTTCACTTTCTGTCCATGGACATAAATGATCGCAATTTAAACACGCGCGGGTCACATGTTAAAGCACGTGACTATTGCATCATTGTTTACAACGTCATTTGCCATGGAGAAACCGTGTTATTTAGTAGTTCTTCTTTGTTTTAAAAAGTGCGGAAGTGGAAATAACGTGAAATTGGCGCTCACGTGACCCAGAGCGTGCATACGTAACAGGTTAATAATAGTCTTGAGGATTCCGTTGTGTACATGATTAGGTTTCGTAATTTTGATGCTTTTGGCATTTTTTGGCACAATTTTGGCGAAAAGCAGTATGGAAGAGTTAAACTTCAGAATATATCTGACGAATGCTGATCAATTCTGGTCAGTTGAGAAAACCAAATTGAAATGAGAAATATCAACTCGGTCGGCTTTAAAAGTAGTTGTTCTTAGAAAGTGTGTTCGTTTCGTATTATTAACACTCTCATACATGTTTTTGTAGCATTTATTTCGTTTGTTTCATCTATAAACATATTCGTACATGTTAATTTAAGTAGCAACATTTACGGGCCTTGTCGGTGCACTTCTCGACACCAGGCACGAAGAGCACGAGGTTCACCATTTCCTTGGACTGGGTCGTTGAGTGCTGACTGTAAAAATGGAGATCGACTGCACACATGTTTGAAGTCACAGTGCATATTATCGACTAGACGGTACACACCGTAACACTGATACAACTGTTTCTAGTTAGTAGGTTGTTAATTCAGCTTATAAAAAAGGTAATTGTGATTGTAAATATGCATTGTGCAAAGTAAATTATAATTTTTCTTAAATGCGTAGCTTGAATATAACATTATGCACTAAGCAACAAGTTACTGTCAGACAAGTTCTTCATTGGAAAACAACTAGGTGTTATTAGAATGCCACGGTGTGTTGTTTAAACTCGAGCATTCACAGCACACCTGCGGTACCAAAGTGTTCATGTTTGTGACGATGACGATATCAACAGTTGTACGCTGAAAGGATTCATTGTTTGTACAGAGAATTATACTGATAAAATCTACACCAGGTAGGCAAACGCAATATGGTAAGGTCTTAGGGACCTCGGCCTTCTTGTCAACCCTCTCCATAAATGTAACGCTCTCTTTTCTTCTGTGCAGGGCTCGTCACCTTTGTTCTTCTTGACAGATGAGCTAACTAGCGAGGTAATAATTGGTGTTATAGCATAGATTGTCTAGTGTTAATACTAGCCATAATAGATGTGAACTTGTTGACAGTATAACACGATAACGATAACAAAATAACATATGCAAGTAAAGTCTATGTATATATTGACATGTGAGATATTCAAAATATAAATTATGATTTATGTCATTTATTGACAGAATAAAAAACAACAACAAGATAAACTGGCTCCCCTTGCTTGATCCCTACTTAAATATGAAAGAATAGTGAGCAGGAATTGTTATCAATATCTTTAACAAATGTGACATTTTCATAAATTTACTTTAGTATATAAAGCATCTTACAACTTACACATAACAGAACTTATTTTACCCATAATTCGTTTTGTATCGCCGTGTCAAATGCTTTTTCGTAATATATTAATACAAATTAACTAACCTAGTGCAGCGCAAAAACCGACTTTGATCTTAGACTTTAATCAGTTTGTTTGCACCGCCGGTTTTTATTTTAATTTTTATTGTATTATTTTAATCATATTTACAATATATTAAATTAAGTATGATGAGGAAACTGCAAGGACAACATCTCGTCCATAATTGAATCCGTATACGTTCCCGAAAGTCCTGTATATTCTTGTGATGGCTCCGTTCTAGGTGCCTTCCTGACTTTGTTCTTGGGCATCTGAGACAGGTCTTCTTTCTTTTTATGCCCCCGATATGGTAGCATATAGCAGTTGGAACTGTCTGTCCGTCCGTCCGAAAACTTAAACATTGGTCATAACGTTTGCAATATTGAAGATAGCAACTTGATATTTGGCATGCATGTGTATCTCATGAAGCTGCACATTTTGAGTGATGAAACTTCAAGGTCATCTTTTTTTGAAGGAATTTTTTTTTCATTTCAAAGCGGCGCAGTGTGTTTCTGACAAACACATCTCTTGTTATTTTCATTTTTAATTCATTATTTTACATATTTACATCACATACAATCAGATAAAAGGTGATGAGGTTACTGTATTATTAAGTATATACAAGGTTAGTATATTTATTCTTCTACCTTTTTTAAATTTTATACTTTTTTTTTAATTTTATGTTAATGGGGCTTTTAGAGATATTTGCTTCGAAAGTATGTTTGTTTCGTATTGAACACTACCAGACATATTTCGGCAATATGTATATAGTGTGTATTATCTATGAACGTTTTATAATAATTCAAGAAGCCTTTTTCACGGGCCTCGTCGCTGAACTTCTCGACACCAGGCACGAAGAGCACGATGTTCACCATTATCTTGGACAGGGTCGCTGAGTGCTTATAGTGACTATGGAGATCGACTACACACAGGTTTTTAAAGGATTAGTGCATATTGTCGACTGAACGTTACATGCCGTAACACTGATACAACTGGTTCTGTATAGTACGTTGTGAAGTTCGCTTATTCAAAACAACGGTAATGGTCTTTGAATCTTCAATATGCATGGTAAAGTATAGTATACCATAAATGCATGGCTTTAATATTACATTATGTCCTAAGCAATAGGTATTTTTCTGACAGAAAATACAGAAAGAGTTCTTGCATCCAAAATAGTAGGCGTTTGTGGGAATGTTACGGAGTGTTGTTTTAAGACCACATCCGGCGTTGAAATTTCTGCAATTGCTATAAGGAACAGTGTTTTGTTTTTTATTGTTCAATTTTATTTTGCGAAATATTGTACGAAATTTTCGTTGATTTTGAGTAGTAATGGGGCTTAAAAAGTAGTTTTTCTTAGAAAGTGTGTTCGTTTCGTATTATAAACACTCTCAGACACGTTGTTTAGCATATATTTTGTATTTATCATCTATAAACGTATTCGTACATGTTAATTTAACTAGTCACATTTATCTCATACAGTAATATGTATGATTGATTAATGTTTAATTCTTACTCGGGATCTTTCGGATGATTTTAAGGATATTTCATTATTTATTCCTTACTCTGAATGTTACTCTTATTTATTTATTAAACGTTATTTTTATTGTTGCTTTCAGCGCTAATTATTAAATATATTCCTTGCCTGGCGGTTGATGATATTAATTCAAANATAAGGTCTAGTAAATGTACATTTTGCTCTAAGTCGGAAACGTTAGATCATTTATTTGTTGAATGTTTTATGTCTTCACCTATTAATAAAGTTGTTTTATTGCTCATGCATGTTATAACTACAGATTCTCATAAATTATCTCTTAAACAATTTCATTTTCTTAATGTAGACTATTCATATGGTCATGAAATTAATTATGTTTTTCTAATTTTGTTGTCTGAGTCAAGACACATTATCTGGAAGTGTAGAAATCAAGTTAAATTTGATAAGAAAATATATTGTCCTTTTGATCTTGTTTGCAAATTTATCACTAGATTAAAATATCGTATTTTATTAGATTTTAAAAGACTTCCGTTAGACAAATTTGAATTAATATGGGGAGATTTGTGTGATGTTATTGATAATAACAATATTATTGAATTTAGATTAGATTTAAACCCTGCAGTGTATGCAAATATTTAATTGTTTATTGTATTTTCCTTCTGCTGTTTGCGTTTTCTCTCTGATTTCAGGATGACGGCTGTGGGATGGCAGAGGGCTAGGGCTCCGGTTGTCATCCTGGGTCAGAGAGAGAGAGCGCAAACAGCACAGTGCTTTAATGTGTTTATGTGAATTGTGTATTGTTGTATAATGTGTATTATTGCATCATTACTTTTATCATCAGTATCCCTATGAATCATTTCAATCTTTTTTATGTTCATACACTGTGTACCCAGTATTGGGCTCATCTCATTTCATTCATTGAAGTCCATTATCACTCATTTTTCATCACTATGTATATACGACCTACCATTACCTCATTTTCAATCATGTAGGTCATAGGGATATTTGACTAACTTTTCTGTAAAGAGGTTCTTTCAAAAACAGATTTATTAAAGTATTCACACTTGTTTCAAGCTTAACTGGATGATGGGGCCGAGGCGGGTGAGTAGTAGTATCGAAGGCTGTCACGTGCCTCGGCTCCGTGATCCAAGGCAGCTGTAGACTGTTACATTTTTTCCTAGCGGACCATCACGGGGAATGCCCGTGCATAACCTGAGGTGGTTCGCTGAGAATTTATAATGTATTATTTATTATCAATTATAATAAGTAAATATTGTAACGTTACACGTTATTACATTATATATTCATTGTTTTTGTATTTTAAGGTAGTGTGAAATTAATATAACTTGCTTAAATACACACATAACCTCTTTATAATAACTAATTAAGACCCGCTTCATTTAAGGATGGTGACTGTGCATTTGTTAAAAGTGATTAATATTTCTTATGTTTCTTTTATGATGTTCCTTTTTTATACGTGCAGACGTGAAAAGACTGTTTGAATTAATTATTACAAAGTGTTTAATACGTGCAGACGTGAAAAGACTGTAAAATTATAAAATGTGAACGTGCAGACGTGAAAAAGACTGGTTTAAATATTGATTAGTGTTCTAAGTTTATTGTTTATTTCTCAGTCACCTTGTTTAATATCCATTTAAATTCTTTTAGCGGGTACCTTGGGCTGTCTACACCCCAGGTTATGTCTGAATAAAAATTTATGAAAAGGAAAACCACGGATCTGGTACAGAGAACACCGTGATCACGGCGGTTTCTAACCGGGGTTTATCGTTTTTTTAACGAGTAACAAAAGTAAAATCATCATGTCTCATCTGTGGGCCCCCCTTGACGAGGCTACAATAGACA
>VMBQ01010561.1:0-23978 GCA_007657795.1 Dreissena rostriformis | reverse complement strand
ATGTAGTGTTCGTGTTCGTGTGTCGTATGAATATATATCGTTTCGGGATATTAAAATGGAATATATTGTGCCACAAACAAATAAAAGAATAGCATTTTGTTTCTTGTTAAATCTATGTTACCTGACCACATCTAGCGTTGAAGTTTTAAGAAAGATTAAACTTGATAAACATTATTTTAATACTGAAAATGACATGTACATTGCGGTAACATATATAGCACCTGAAAATGCACCTGTTCACTCACGATTTGATGGGGATATTTGTAAGATTATTGAATCAGATATTAATAATTTCAGCGCGCTAGGTGCGGTTTATGTAACGGGAGATACAAATTCAAGAATCGGACGAAGGTTAGATTATATTATATTTAATTAATCTCGATTTTATAGACATTGACCATCCTATGCCTAGGGCAACTTGTGATTTGAATTCAAACCGCTTCGGGAACGCATTGCTAGATTCATGTATGGCTACAAATGTTCGAGTTGTTTACGGTATATTACATAACGATAATAATATTGGAAGAATAACGTGTTTTACACATAATGTTTAGTTGACAATTTATAAACACGGTCGGCAAATTTTGAAAATATTGTGCACTTTGAAATAAGATATTTTTATGAATTTTCTAATCATGCTCCCATTGAAGATAATCTAAAAACTGGAACTCCTTGCAAAAAATATACGCGAGGACCAAAACATGGGTTAAATGGAATTCTATTCACAGGAAAGCTTTTATTTCTGAATTATCGAGCGATATTGTAAATCTTGAGTCAAGTCTAATACGCGGGATAGAAAATAACGATGATACAGAGGACCTAGTTTTAATTTTTACCCAGTACCTAACGTCTTAAGGTAACGTATATTGCACGCACTTTTAACTCCGATTAAAATAAATGCACACGACAAACATGGTATTATGCGGAGTGTGAACGAAAACGCAAGGAATTTAAGGACGCTTTATACAATTATAACAAAATTAACAACGAGAGCAATCGCCAGTCAGTATTTTTTAAAAAGAAATCATACAAATATTATTGTCGTAAATGCAAGTCAGATTTTAATCGTACTTTAGGACGCAATATGGACAGCATGAAATAAAAAAAAATCACCTAAAGAATTCTGGAAAATGTTCAAAAAAAAAAGATCTGCAAACCCGAACGGAGAAACAATTGATTTAAATCAGTTCGTTGAACACTTTAAACACCTCGCGAAAAATGAAGGTAATTAAAATAATGAGAACAGTTTAAATTGTGTTCGCAATTTTGACAGTAACCATAACTCTGACAGTTCTTACCCGGAGCTCGATATATGTATATCATTGGAAGTAATTGTCATGGCCACGAAGCGGTTAGGTAATAATAAGGCGTGTTCTTCGGACAATATTGTTTACGAATATTTTAAAGAAAGTGTCGATGTCAAAGGTAACGCATGGAACTTTTATTTAATCATATTCTCAAATCTGGGAAATTCCCACACAGCTGGTCAACAGGTCTGATTATTCCCCTATATAAAAAAGGCGATCCGTCAATACCAAATAATTATCGAGGTATAATCCTTGTGAGTTGTTTTGCGAAGTTATTCACTAGTAAACTTAACGAACGCTTACAAAATCGGGCTACTGCTATTGAAATTGTAACTGACACACAGTTCGGTTTCAAGCCGGGCTATAGTACAGTAGACGCAATATTTGTCCTTCAATCATTGATTGGAAATCATATAAACAATAAACAAAAACTATTTTGCTGTTTTGTCGATTATTTAAAGACATATGACTTAACGGATCGCATGCATCTCTGGTTTAAGCTTATTCAGTCTGGTATCGATGGTAAATTGTTGTCCGTGTTTCGATCTTTGTACAATCAAATTAAATTGAGAGTTCAACATATGAATACTATTTCAGAATTTTTTGAATCCGACATCGGCTTATTACAAGGTGAGATATGTTCGCCGATAATGTTTTCGTTATTCTTAAATGATATTTAGATACACTTTCAAGCTGATATAAATGCGGGCTTTACTATTGATCAATTATCAATGTATCTTCTATTATTCGACGACGCATTATTAATATCAGAATCCCCAGAGGAATTACAATATACCCTGAACAATTTGCTGGAGTATTGAACGAAGTGGAATATAACGGTCAATGTCGACAAGACAAAAATTGTCATCTTTCATAAATGCAGATTTAAAAAAGGATATAATTGGGTGTTTACCATTAATCGTATTGAAATCGTGAACAGTTTTAATTATCTCGGAATAGTTATGTCAAGCAGCGGCGCATTTATACAAGCCACACATACTTTATCAGCCAAAGCGCTTAGAGAGATGGACTCATTATTAACAGTTACGAAATCTATTAATGTACCCGTTAAAATCATGTTTAATCTGTTTGATGCCTATGTTGCCTCGATTTTTAATTATGGTAGCGAGGTGTGGGGATTTACTAAAGCTGATAAAATTGAGCGAGTCAAACGCAAATTCTGCAAATGGCTTTTACATGTTAAAGCGTCTACAAATTCAAATGCTTGTATGCCGAAGTTTAAATTGTTCAATGAAAAATCGTCTAATTGTATTGTAAGCATTATTATTCGTGGACAATGTAAAGAAGCATGTGATTACCCTCACTCCGAGTCATTGGCATCAAACGTTCGAAAACTTTTGCAAGAGTCAGGTTTTAATGACGTGTGGATTTTTCCAGAAACTGTTAATGTTAACAGCTTTATTGTAATGTTTTGCAGTGGAGTAAACGATTTGTTTATTTCAAAATGGTGAACTGATGTTAATGACGCTTCATCACTATGTCTTTACAGGGAATTGAAACCCATTTTTGAAAGATCTCTTTACTTGGACAAAGTTGAAAATTCGAAATTTAGAAACATATTAGCAACATTAAGATTATCTTCTCATGTTCTATTAATAGAAACTGGTAGACACCAAAACTTTCCAAGAAATGAAAGAATTTGTAAATTGTGTACACTTAATGAAATTGAGGATGAGTACCATTTTGTTTTGATATGCCCTTTATATGATAATTTTAGAAATACACTTATACCTGATTTTTACAGAAGAAGACCAAGTATTTATTTTTTTAGAATTATTAAATGAGACAAGAAAATCTATACTGATAAGTCTTGCTAATTTCTGTAGTTAAGCATTTGAACTTAGAGCCGAAAATAAATAGAGAATATTTTTCCCCTAATTGAAATTTTGTATATGATATCTAACTGCATAAATGTTTCTCAATCAATAGCGGATTTTTTGAACATTTACTTAATTTTTTTAAAAATAATAAAGAGCCTTCTTTTACACATTACATTCTCACAAAATTCATATATTAGTAAAAATGCATTAACAAAATTGTTGTTATTTGACGCATGTGCATATATTATTGCTTGATTGTTATTTTGACGATGAGCTGTATATGCTTAAGTCGTAAATAAACTATCTGTTCTGTTATGTTCTGTTGAAATTTCAGCTGTCGCTGTAAGGAACACTGATTATTTATAGGGTAACTTTATTTTATGAAACATTTTACGAAATATTCGTTGATTTTGAGCGTTATAGGGGCTTTCAATATACACCAACGTATAGATATACCACTGTTAAACTTTATACTTGCACGGTGTTAAATACACTTATTGCAACACTGACATTCAATAGATCGTAATGTAGTTTTGTGTTTATTTCGTATTGAAGTCATGCGACATATGTACATATACAAAACTATCGTCAGCGTCATTGGCATATACAATGGGATCAGCACTGTGCATATTGTACGGATAGGTAGAAAATGGACTTCATTTTGTTGCTGGAACTGTTCTGTGTCATTCGAAATACGGCCATAAATTGATCAATGGCGCCATAAGCAAAATTGGAACAACCCAGCCAAAACTATCATAATGAAAACAAATGACGAGAAAATGGGACGCCGATGCGTTGGTCAAAGTGTAATCCAGACACAACCAAATACCACACAACGCAGCATCAGACGGCCGGTAACAATTAGTCCAATATGTAGACGTCGATACAAATTAAAGACAATGCTAAACAGAACATTTCCAATGAAAGTAACGACGACCAATAACACCACAAAAACCGTTTTAACGAGAGTTACAGTAGAATCCAACTGTCCAGTTGATGAATCTATTGTAACTAGACTTACCGACATGTTCGTACACATTTGCGTGTTTTATGAGCAACGGATAACGCGTGTCCATGTAATTGCAAATAAACAGTCTAATAATGCCCATCAACCCGTCGTTATATACATGTATAGCCAACATATTGTAATGTGTTGACTATAAATTGTGAAATATACGTTAATGAATAAATGGGACAGTGGCACATTCCCACGTAATTCGCTTTGCTTTTCAATCATTTTGTATATAGGCTTTTAACATGGTCATTATTTTGAAAGCTTTACTGACGTTTATGTGCGGTAAAGACATCCTTTGAGATTGCAATCAAATTGGGAATGGCGTTGGCTTAATAATTGGTATTATAATAACACTGATGTTTGTTTTAAGGTTCACGTTTTACCGGAAAATAATACCTTCAGGGCTTTTATAAAATAACAATGTCATTAATGCTATCAATCATCAATCATTGGTAAAACTTACAACACATCCGCAAACTACTAAGTATCTTGTTAAATACCACTTTTCTCCGTATTNGCGGGTGCATTTCCCTCGGGAGGAGGCCACAGATCCTTGTTTGGATTACCAGAGGCATCAGAACCGGCAGGATGCATTGCGGTCATGGCAAAATTTTGCTGTGCCCACTCAGAGAGCATACTGGCACAGACATCTTCATCCATACCGTTTTTCAAAGCCTCATGAAGAAGGTTGTGAGGTTCTCTGTCAGATCTCCAACATAGTCCATGAAAGTGAATCATGCCTCTGGATTTGGCAAACTCATACCTGTACCAGAAAGTATCAACCTTAAATGCAGTTTTCATCACAGTTTCAAAGTATTCTTGTGTCCGAAGGTTAAAGTAATGTGAGACAATGTGACTGTTATTTTGCAAAATAGAATATAGAATGTTTTTGTCGTTAAGATCAGCATTTTGACCAGTTGTTTGTAAATTGTATTGAGTTAGAAGTCTCCTTAGTGGTGCAAAGTAAAATTCAGCACAGCTAGCAGTGCTGAAAAATGAAGGGAGGCCTTTGCCAGCATTAATTTGGTACTGAATAAGTGCTCTTAATTCTTGTGCTCTTCTGGACCAGTATTGTGAAGAACCTCGAAGAGAAGCCCCAAAGTACAATATTTTTTGTGCAATAGAACTATCACCATTTTGAATTCTTTGCTTAAGGTCAGTGATGGACATGTGCTCATCACCGATCTGTTGTTTCATGATGTATGTGCTCTGTTCTAGAGCTCTTTTACGTGAAATAATGTTATGAACTATGAACTTAAAGTACTTATGTTGTGCAAAACGACCGTCTGTGTACCATATCAAATGTTCTGCCCATTCACTCATTGAAAAGCAAGTTCTTGGCCGATTTATGTGAAAGTCACCGACACAATTGGGAAACAAACATGGAAATGCAAGAGTGAAAAAATATTGAGTGGTAAACTCTGAAACTGGACTATTATCTCTTGTTGGCCATGGCATAGTTATTGATTTTTTTCTTGAAGTTTTTTCTTTACTTTTAGGATCTGTAATTTCTTGTAAAATGGATTCAATGTTACTTCTAATATTAACTGATTCGTCTGGTAGTTGAACAGCTGAAACAGTATCGCCATTTATTTCATCAGGTGATACTTGTTCTTTAGCTGGCCCTTGGTCTTTATCAGTTGTGCTTTCAAAATTACTTTTGATTGTTTCAAGATTTATTTCCCCATTTTCAGGAAGAAGATTAAGTCTATCTTGACTAATAGTTATATCTGAGTAGGCCACATTGTTGGATTGAAGCCAATTCAGTGCTGATTGAACTGCAAAACGCCTTACTTTAAAGTCTTTGTTTATTGCATTATTTCCAGTTTTCCGGACACAAATTATTTGAATATCTGTTGGAAGTTTCGGTAAAATTTGACATGGTTCATTTATATTTTGTGGAAATGTAACACAATGGCCATTTGCAGCAATTCCACCATGCTTAAGCATATGAATATACATGAGTGGTGATATTCTGCTTATTAGTTGCTGTTCAACTAAAGATAAATGGGAAAGTTCTGCAGGGACATTTCCAGGGTCCATATTGTTTTGTTTAGAGAACATTTTAATGTCTGATTTGTCAATATGACAACGATGACAAACTGTATTATTGTACATTTTCATTTCAATTCTACGTTCGTTACATATGTTACAGTACTTAAATATGTAAGACATTTGTTTTAACTCAAATGATCGTATGCTATCCATTGCAATGTTATGCTGGACACTTTGAGACATTGGTGGTGGAGGTGGTATTTGATTAAAATTTAATGCTAGGTTTTTGACTGCTACAGACAAGGCATAGGCATTTTTTGCAATCCGTCTTTTTCTTTCTAGTTTATCTTCATTTTGGTGAGGATGAACAAATGTTATACCCAATTTTCTACAACTCTGAAATGTGTCCAATTCCTTAGGACTAAGAGCAGCTGTGCTAATGTGTTCATGAGTTTGTTTAAAAAGTTGTGTAGCTTTTGTGTTTTTCTTAAGGCTGTTTACATAAGTGATTTTCAGCTTTGCCTTTTTAACAGCTTTTGATGGTATAGCACTTTTCTTTGACTTTTTTATATTCTTGCTTTGTTGTGTTTTTTGTGTGTGCAATATTGGAACTGTTGACACAGGATTTGTTAGTGTATTTATGTGTGTGGGATTATTTTGTGATAAATGTGTATTTTTCATCAATGCTCTGTTGTTGCCTGTGTTTAAAGTGTTCTTCCTCTCTGAAAGTAGTGTAAAGTGACTGTTCCATAGATGAAGAGTCACATTAAGATCAGAGTTATGTGGTGATAAGTGTGAATGTTTTGTGTAAACAATTGAGGTTAGTCCTGTTTCAGAATTGCATATGCTGCCTTTTAACCATGTGTCTATGTTTATTGGTAAGATATCACATGCTGCTTTAATTTCACATATTGTTGCCCAACCGCATCTTGTAATCATTTGTAAGTGATATTCTTCCACTGAATCATTTACCAATTCATGTCCGCAAATGGCAGACTGCTGCCATGAATTCCAGTTTGCAGTGACATGTGTACAAATCATGTTTCTATAATAAGTGCTCATTGATATAGTACCATGTAATGCTAAACTGAGGCAGCTAAAGAAACAATTTCCATCACCTGGCACATTAAAGTTGTTAAAAACGTTTCCTTCTATTACCACTAAATTTGCATGCATTTTTAAGGAATCTAAATTGTACAGTTGAATAGTGGAATGTGTTGTCTGTATTGTTTTGCTTGAATTATTACGTGTGACACTTGTACCTGTGTTGTTTGGCCTTCTTTTTTTTGGAGAGTATTATTGGAAGATATTTGTTCATTTGCATGTGTTGATTTATTTATTTCCATATGCTTGGTTGTGCATCTTTGAGTCAAATGCTTGTTTTCGTCAGTTACGTGTGTTACAATAGGTTGCTTACTTGTATTAGTTACACAGCAGTTTACAATCCCAGTTTTACTAGCATTTGACTGGTGAAGTGAAGCGCAGTTGTCCATTTCGGTAGTTTTTACTTTGGAATGACATGTAATCCCTCGAATTACTTCAGCGTACGTACGTTTTTTGTGATTTTTTGTATTCAAACATGTTGCTTTTGAACTCGAGCTATTTTCAATGTGTGGTTGCATGCAGTAATTATGTTCAGCATTTGTGACATTTAAATGATCTGTATTACCACAAATAGTGGTGAAGTAAACAGGTCTTTGAACAGAGTGACTAAAATAAGAATGGTCATGTGAAACACAAATATTATTTTCTGTAGTTTTGACCTTTGGGTTATTTAAATTACTTTTTGTAACTTCGGCGTAAGTACGCTTTCTAGAATTTGCTTTTGTTGCTTTCGTTGAACTTGAGTTATTTTCAATATGCGTAGGGATGCAGTAAGTATGTTCAGTGCGACTTGTAGAAGACATTTTTATAATGGGAAATGTATTACTTTAGTGAGCCAAAATAACGCTTTAATAAAAATAAATGAAATATCAAATTAAATGCTACTTTTCATATGGTATCAGAAAATTGAATAAGTCAATGCTTATTTCTCAATGGTATAATAAATGGAATAAGTCTTTAATAAGTAGTGAAAAAATGCCAGTAAAAATAATATATACAACTGAATTACATGAATATGAAATTAAATGTTGAAATTTCTATAACACATGAATATGTGAAGTTTCTTGACTACCAGTAGTTTGAATAACACAAATGTGGATTCGAATAAAGAAATTATGTGAAATTTGTTAATTATGTGGATAATTATACCAATTTATATTTAAGTTGGTTGTTGTTATTTAGTTCTCAATTATAATTCATAAATAAACCATTTTTTTTTAAATAAAATATACCAAGACCAGGAGCTCTCAACAGGACAGTTCTTCCCTCAATATCTGCTGCAGACGAATACCAAAAATGCACCGCTCGCGACCGGATTTAGGGAATACACACCGGATGCTTGATTTCGGTATTGTTATTTTCGCAGTGGTGACCTCCCTTTAAATTTAAGACCTCTAAACAACGCTGGGGTTAAGGATTTTAACAAAGAAGGCTTTTTAAATATATATTTTTATTAATGTATGAGTATAATAATAAAAATAAGGTGCAGAATTGAACGAATAAAATAAATTCGAGACTAATCTTATTCGATTAATTGCGTCGGGATTTAGGCAAAACATTTTAGACGGGTTATATTTCTGAACATTGTGTTTGGAAAAAGTCAACGCGAAATTTAGTATAGCAGTCTTTGGTATTTGGCTTATTCCCGTATGGGCGTAAGGCCGGGAAACAGGAAAACAGGAAGAAAAATAAAAAATAGCATTTGGCGGTGAAAAACATATAATACAATAACATAGAGTACGATTCGCTACACAATAATCACTGCCATGACGTATTATTTCTTGAGGAATGCATCTACGTGTCATGTAGCGTTTGTCGAAGTGCCTATGTTGCTACAGCGGTCTTTGATTTTCCATCGCGAAAATAGGTGACGGCAGAAATTATTTTACTTGATAGCCTATAAGGTAATGTCTCTCTGTATTTCAGAAAATTGATACAAATAAACGGTCAACGCCCTTCGGGCTTTTGCCCGTAATAAAGATACATTGCAAACATGAACATTAGATAATTGGCAAAGGATGCGTATACGTAATAATCTTTTTAGCAATTCAAAATTGGCGAATACAACGTTTGAAACGCTATCAAAATAATAATTTAAATTGAAGTTTTTATTTAGGTTTACACTTTCAAATTAAAAATTAAAAATAAGATAGTTAAATCAAATGTATTTTGCCAATTATTTGTGAACATGGTCGCACGAGTAAGAACGTTTATCTTGCCAATATGATGTTTGTGTATGAAAGGAAATTGAGAAAATGTGAAATGATAGGTCATATAAATTTGTTTTCAAAATTCATTTATAATTCACTTTATACTTGATGTTGAAGTCTTTTTTGTTCGCTAACAATCGTTCTTTGATATCATCAGTTTTTGTGTTATTCTCAATTATTTTGGTAACTGTCAAAGAAAGAAATATGAACATTAGTACACATGTATTCATAAAATCTTCTGAACGTGTACCTTTGTTTGTAATACCCTACATTACAAAAGCAAAACAACACTACCGCGATTCAACAAGATAACCAATATGTCGCAAATTAGTGGTTGCCGGCATCCTCTTGGTGAATGTATTGGACTGGACTAGTGGAGTCGGTAAAACCCTGTAACCCGTTTTGCAATGAATATTGTCCCCTTTTTGTAACCACAAAGTCTTGTAGTATTTTCACCAGGCTATTGCTTATTTGAGACGTCTAGTTTTGTCCAGTTTTTTTGGTATACTACCTTCACATTCGTTAACTGTAAAATGATATCCTTCTATAATCGCTTTTAACAGCTGAGTAGCTGATTAAACACCAAAGATCACCTTCCCCACAACACCATTTCTTATAGTTTTTCTCTGACGGATTTCCCAATGTTTCATGAAACTGTGTAATTACACAATATATGTATATGCTCACCTGTTATCACGATACATGTATGTTCATTGTATTATGTGACCTGCGAAACATAATAAAGATTTGTTCTGTTCTGTTCTGTTCTGTTCTGCCTAATTCTAACATTTAGGATTTTATAATTGCATGTTCCTTTCAATAAGCGATTTTTTGGTCAGATATGTCAATTGTTTGTGAACTAAAATTTGCGTTGTTACTTAAAATGTGTCGTTAAACCTTTGATAAGACAGAACAAAGTAAGACAGAAAGATTATTATAAGCATATGCAGATCTTTGACATAAACAACAATGCAATAATGCCAACATAAATACACATGCGTCAAAATAACAACAGCAAAAACAAAGCAAGAAAAAGTGAAAGTGAAAAGTAAAAATATACAATACTATTTTTATGCATGTTTTACAAATATATGCATATTCGTGAGAATATAGGATAAATGAGAAGGCTCGTTAGATTTGAACAAAATAAAGTGATTGTTTGAAATCCGTATATGATAGAAAAGAAATTATGCACTAATATATAATATACAAAATTTCCATTTAGGAGAAAAAAGTATTCTCTCATAAATCTATATATTATCGGTCTACGTTTTAATGCTTTTATACAGAAATTAGCTAGACGTATCAATATAGATGTTCTGGTCTGATTCAATAATCGTAAAAATGTAAACATACTTAGTCTTCTTTTGTAAACATCAGTAATAAGTGTATTTTTAAAATTGTCCTATAAAGGACATATCAGAACAAACTGGTACAATTTATATAAGAACATATACAGCTGAGGAAAAGAAAGTTTACACTTATTATTATTATAATTATTTTTAATTGAAAAAAGTAAATCATTTTAGAAAATGGAAAAATTCAAATTTTAGATTTTATCTATACATTAGTTTACCCTTTCATGAATTGAAATGCACTATAGACCAATATTGGTAGACATTATAGAATACCCGACAGCGACATTTGGTGGTGTATATTCACAGCTCTTAAACCTGAGTTAGCCAAGGCTAACAAAAGTAGTATTTGTTTGATATCATCCACCAACATCGGACGGCAGGCATCACGTTGTTGACTTAAATGGTAACGTAGGCAAAGATCCTTGTGTGAATACATATTAAACATACAATTTATGTAATTGGCATAACGTGACTACAAATAAGAGAAAATCAAAATATTTGTGGGATACCAAACGAATCCTCATTTTAAATTGCAATGCTTTTTTTAAACACATCAAAGCAAAAAGACCCAAAATGCATTTGCTCGTGATCGAGACATTCCTTTTTACTATCGAAGTAGTTCGACTCTCTGCATATCGAGTTTGTATACAATGTAAAAATGATATATAGAAAGAGCAGTCCTGATTTGATAACTATTTTTTTCAATCTGCGTTTAATAATCTCTAAAAGCGGTAATTTGACGGATACACTAAGGCAATTATCTATCGTACAAATTGCAACGTCCACTTAATAAATTGTCATTTTATTAGCATGTTCGTGTTATTTTTCAGATATGAGAAATCATCGTACGTAACAAGATTAGAAGTACAAAATAACACACGCCAATATATATATTAGAGGTCAAACAGTTGACAGAGACGCCATTCAACGAACCAGAGCTTAATGAAGAACTGGTGTTCGCAGTCGATGGAATTTAAAGATGTTTTTGAAGAAACTAGAATATGATATGTTGTGGATGTTTTTATTAATGAAACTATTTCTAGATCCGATACCACAATTCTATTGAACATGTAAATTAATATGATTTTGCTAACCAAGTACTACCTGCATATTTTGTTTTTCGCTGAACCGTTAGTTAATGACTTTTTTCTGTCCTGCTTAGACGGCATATCTGTATTAATATCTGTATTAATCCACGAGTGTAAATTGTTCACAAACATTTGAGGTGTCATTCATACAGAGTTGACGTTTCATGCTACCTATATCCTCCTTCTAAATTGCCATTCATTGGATATGTGTATACATGTCGATCTAAACTTGTCAGAATGCGAAATGGAAAGTTTGTTTGGCAGCAACCTGTATTTTAATTAAGTCCCAGTCCCAAATACTTTAAATAATACATTTGGCTGAAATCGATTTCAAATGGACACCTTTTTGACCAGAACACTCAACGCCGCAATGAAATCAGTTAAAAAATAGGATGTCTTATTATAAGATGTGGATAGCGATAGCTGTCGATACCTCTGGTAGAAGGCATGTGACCAATCACATAAGAGATATTTCATCTATAAATGTTCTCCACTTTTTTTAGGAAGTAAACTTTGCCCATACCATGCAGACAGTAAAGTACAGTTATAATTTCTTTCAAAAAGGAATTATAATTTAAAATATTTCTTACAAATGCAATCAGATTAGAACATTGTTCATTGAACACAGTTATCGGTAAAAAAATAGTGTTCTGAGAATACAATTTTGTTTAAGAAAAAAAACAGTTAATTACTCACTAGCTGGTACCTCAAAGCAAAATAAAACTTAGGCAAAGGTTGGTCGATTTGTCAAAAGTAAAGACCGATCTGCAAATTGTATTATTGTTGTTATTTTAATATAACATTGTGTTGGGGTTAATAGTTGCCTGTCAAATATTATTTGTTAAACATATAAACAATAGTTATGCATAAATTTTAAACGATAATGAACAAATTGAAACATTCGGATTATCTGTAAATTATTCTTGAATATAATACAACTGCTAATACCGAAAATAAATACACACATATTTGCAAACTATTACCACAGAATGGAACCCGATTCCAAAAGGATACCATTGACTATAAACACAATATCTCAAAATTACTATCGGTACAATGTTCTTATAATAAGGTATCGTTAATAATTAAACAAAGTCTAAAACGCGTATGCATAGTTTTAATTATATTTTTAATAGCACATTTTTCACTGACTTGATTTTCGAACTACATACAATGGAGAATCAGAAAACACGAAATGGGGATTGTTTCAAAATACACTCGTACGTCGTTCACTTGTTTATTAACATACCGCCAAACAATGTTTACATTTCAGATGTCTTTTATACAGACAAATTATCCCACTAGGCATTGACGGCCAAAAAGGTGTCTTTATTTTGTTAACTTAAGCGGACAAACTTGTGTATGACTCTTTGACTTTATTTTATATCGTACGGAAGTAAGGTTCACGAAGTTATATAAAACTTAAAACGAACGCCTTCGAAGCTTAAAGTGCAAATAACGGAATACGGAGAAAATTGGTATTCAACAAGATACTAAGTTGTTTGCGGATGTGTTGTAATTTTAACCAATATTTGAAATATGATTGCAATCTCAAAGGATGCCTTTAGCGTACATAAACGTCAGAAAAGCTTTCAAACTAATGACTTTTATATTAACAAAACGGTATACAAAATGATTGAATTACAAAGCGAATTACGTGAGCATGTTACATTTTACTCACTAACGTGTTTTACACAATATATAGTCAATAAATTAAAATCTATTGGCTATATATAACGACGGATTGTATGGGCAATATTAGTCTGTTTATTGACATTACCTGGCCATACACTATCTGTTGATCATAAAACTCTTTAACGTTTATAGACATGTCGACCAGTTGCGTAAATACAACATTTTCGTGGACTAAAACGTTGAATTATACTGCAACACTCATTCAAGCGGTTGTTGTGATGTTATGGCCCGTCGTTACATTGGTTGGTAATGATCTGTTCATCATTGCCTTTAATTTGTATCGACCTCTGCACATTTGGAGTAATTATTTTCTTTTAAGTTTGGATCTTGCTGAAACGTTGATAGGCTTTTCTACAATACCTTTGAACAGCGTGTACATGTTGATTGGTTACTGGCTACCATGTCATGCGATGTTGTGTGATAGTTTGTTGCATCTGGATTACACTTTGACCAACGCTGCGGCGGTAGACCTTTTCGTTACTTGTTGCGATATATACCTGGACGACTCGATGCCTATGGCATATAGGACAAGGCATTCTCAAAAAACGGGTTTCATTATGATAGCTATTGGCTGGAGTGTTCCGGAAGAATCAAGAAAAGCCATTGGAAAATCTGCTACTGCCATAAGTAAGGCAATGAATAATAGTAAAAGTAATAAAACCAACATGGATGCAAATTGTATTGTCTTTGCCAGGGACCGCTCTTTTCTCGCCGAGAAAAAAAAAGAACCGCAAAGTTGCCAAAGTATTAAGCACCATGCTTATTACATGTTCTATCACGTCAATACCATGACATGTACTCGTCGTGTTGCAGCCTTTTTTTGCCCCACGTGTGTGAACGACAACGCCTGGTATATTGGTACGCTGTGTAAGGCACACAACGACATGTTTTGTTGCCATGCGTAAGCTAAATGTAACACGCATTGTGTACTTATCAATATAGAAGTGCGTTCATCACGTGCTGCCATAAGACCCATTAATACTATTAAAACGAAAGGAAAGAAAGGTAATGTACTGGTTAATATTTTTATTGAATAAATTGTATTATAATTAGATCGAATAACACATTTTAATTTAATGAAAACGTATTCCGAATGTTGTGTGAGTGCTTTAAGTAAAGGGTAAATGCAGTCTAGTTTAATCTCAAAGAGTCCATCCATATGAGTCATAATATTATGTTACAAGTGAACTGGTGTTTTTATCAAGGGCTATCGTCGTGGAATATACCATCACTATACTATATACTAGTTAGATCAGACATTGACATTTTAAACATGTGTTTCATGTTTCAATACATACATCTTGCTACTGATCGTTGTCCTTTAAGTTATATGCTTATGTTACCGCAACTTTACTTTGAATCCGATCCTGTACGCGCTTTGCAGCGTCAACTTCCTGCGGACCTACTGGAATATTCTTACATGTTGTTGTCGAAAACCACTTTAATCTACATTGAAGTGTTTTGGCTGTAATAAAAAACAATATCCTAATGTTAACATCTGCTTCCTAAATTATTTTGAAAGCATATGTTTGTATTAAAACGTATCCGTTAAGATATTTGAAGAAAGTTCAACGTGGTTTACCGATAAGCATGCGATCGTGATTATGAACTCGCGTATTACGCTCGACTTATGCATTTGTTTTACGTTTGCATCTTAATTTTAATAGCTTATTAAATGTTGTTTTATATCTGTACATATTCGAATCTTACTAACGGAGTATTTCCTCTATTAAATACGAGCTACTATATAGGAATTCCATATGTCATGGTGTGAAATCTGTTTCTGTAGTCATTTAAATAGAAAGAGGGCAATTTTTACATTTTAAAGAGACTTTTTCACAGATTTTGGCATGTATTGAAATGTGCCATTAAATGCTTTAAACTTGATAAATGTCAAAATTGGAACTCATTAGCTCCATAAACAAGAATAACATTAAAGAAAGAAAAAGGGTAATCCTCAACTAGGCTCGAACCAATGACCCTTTGAATAAAAGTCTAGCACCTAAACCACTCGGCCATCCGTGCTCATACGGTGAATGGTGTATTTTATACATTGTTTAAGCAATGCTTGTTATGTCAGAAAATATAACGATAACATCAGAACTCTCCAAATTATTCAATCGTATCGCGTGTGTAACGCGTTATGATTTTCAGGTTTATAAATCTTCTAACGATGCATATGATAAATATTATTTTAGAGCATGATAAATGTTTAGTATTACTGTTTACTCGCAAATTTCATAACTACAACAAAATTATATCTGAAACTTTTTTTATTTCAATTTTGTCAATTTACCAAACAGTTAAAATGTCCCTTTAAAGCATCGTTTATCGTTACGAATTGTGCGAATTCTGTTTAGACAAGCACACTACATTGTTTGACTAGTGTAAGACATATGATGTATTCATGCGCGTCTTAACATGTGATTGTACATTTCAATCGTTATTTTCAATACTATGGTATATGTAATATTTTATCGTAAATATCCGTTGCGAATTGAGAAAGATTTGTTTAGACACGCACAATACATGTTTGACTATTGTAAGACATATGATGTATTCATGCGCGTCTTAACATGTGATTGTGCATTTCAATATTTATTTTCAATACTATGGTGTATCTAATATTTTATCGTAAATATCCGTTGCGAATTGAGAAAGATCTGTGAAGACACGCACACTACATTGTTTGACTAGTGTTAGTCATATGATGTATTCATGCGCGTCTTAACATGTGATTGTACATTTGAATCTGTATTTCAATAATATGGTCTACCTAATATTGTATTGTAAATATCCGTTACGAATTGAGAAAAATTAGTTTAGACACGCACACTACATGTTTTGACTAGTGTAAGACATATGTTGTATTCATGCGCGTCTTAACATGTGATTGTACATTTGAATCGTTATTTCAATAATATTGTCTATCTAATATTTTATCGTAAATATCCGTTACGAATTGGGAAAAATCTGTTTAGAAACGCACATTACATTTTTGGACTAGTGTATATTTATTAGATCTGACATTGGCATTTTATACATACGGTTAGTGTTTCAATGTATACATCTTGCTACTCATTGTCTTCTTTGAAATGTTATGCTTATGTTTATGCAACTCCTCTTTGAATCCGATCCGGTTGACATACTGGTTTATTCGTATATGTTGTTTTTGAAAACCACTGTAATAAACGAACAATAAACAAGCGTAAAAGTGAAATATACATTTATTCACCGAATCAAAATGCTACTCACATCATACACCCGTTTAAAAACACCTGAGATTATTTCTTTTGCTTAGCTGATCCAGTTTTTAATAGCAATCTACATTCAAGTCTTTGGCTGTAAAGCAGAAAACAAGATGGGTTGATCTCTGATTCCTTATTTAATATATGATCCTAAACTGTATGTATGCATTAAAACGAATCCCGTTTAGATATTTAAGACTGTTCAACGTGGTTTACAGATGTGTGTGCGATCGTGATTATGAACTCTCGTATTACGTTCGACCTATGCATTTATTTTACTGTTGCATCTTAATTTAAATAACTTATTAAATACAATTATATATGAACATATTCTAACCAGAATAACGGAGTATTTCCGCAATTAAATACGAGCTATTAGATAGGAATTCCATATTTCAAGGCGTGAAATCTGTTTCCGTATTCATTTAAATTGAAATCGGGCAATTATTATATTTTAAAGCATCGTTAATATCAGTTACGTATTGGGGAAAGCTTGACTATTGTAAGACATATGATGTATGCATGCGCGTCTCAACATGTGATTGTACATGCAATCGTTGTTTTCAATAATATGGTCTATCTGTTTGTATTATAAGGAGGTATGTAATAAATATAATATTACAAAACTTTGTGGTTCCGGTGATTTGTATCACACAAGTTAATTGTGTGATGTCTGTAATAAAATACAAGTCTCGAAAATGACGCCTCCTTCATGCATAAACGCAATCGGAATTTTAGCACATAAAGCGTTTCAGTTCATACACCGATGAAAAGCAAATCATAGAAATCTTAACTGAAGACGATGTCATTTTATGTGTTTGTTGTGTGAGGTCACGGAATGATTGTGTATGATTTTTTCGCGTAAAATGGATGGAGTATCAAACACATAACAATATCTTACAGTTCATTTAAATGCATAACATATGCGTTATATGACCCAAAATAATAAGTATTTAACCATCGAAGATATGCCGAACCTTGTTATAAGTAACAAGTTTCAAAAGGGAAATAACTTTCAGACAGATGCAATATTTAGTTGAAATGCGTCGTCTACCGTGTAATTATTTCCACTTATATTACATGCGTTACTTTTGATTTTAACTTCAAACCAAGTAGCGTGTATACATATGTTTATACGTGCAAAAATGCATTAGCTATTAAGCAATGTAGATATGTAAATGTGTGTTGTGTTTGTCGTGTGTGTTATCACACACAATTATTGAATACACATTATGTTAACTAGCTTTACCGTTTTCAAGTTCACAGGAGCAGTATGTTATTATATATTGATCCAGTACTAGCCTCTACAACTTACGTTTAACATCCACGGCGCATAAATTGAAATCCAACATCTCGATGGAATGTTGATTCCTAAAATTAATTAATACGCATCAATCAGAAACAAGAACGAGTATACAACGGTGTAAAATTAACTTTTATGAATAAGAATAATTCAATACATTTTAAGAAAAAAACTGTTTTTATCCTCTTGCAAAGAAAACGTGTTCTCACTTTTCTGAGACAATTATTCCACGGTTTATCCCAAAAGCAAATACATTTGTTCTTTTTAGCCAAACAAAATACCATTACTCAATTATACAGTTAACATTTTCAATTTTACTCGGTCACATGTTATCAAAGTTAAAAAAAAAAATTGTTTTACGCTGTTTTCAAAAACAAATTATGAAAAGGTATTATAATATCCTTGTTCACATTTATAATTTGTCCAATAATCAGGCATGCATTGTCGAAATAAACCACGAATGAGTAAACCTAGCCTTTGTTAATTTACATTACGCCATTTGATGTAGGTCGTGTTTTGTGGCAACTTAAGTCAAGTTGTATTTGTTAACAAGACAGGGCTCGATTTTGTTATTTGCGTTTCATGTTGAGGTAAATAGAATACCATGTAAGTGTCAAATACCAATAGGTTTATTTGCTCCTTTTCTAAGCATCGCTGAATATCGTTTTTCAACACGTAAGTAGTATGTTCTAAGTACCGATGATTTTTTCGCACTCTGAGTGCCAGTGTATACGACAAACGATACTTATTGCGTTCTAATGATTATTTTAGTTTTTGTTCTCATATAATTTATACTTACCGTGGCGAATTAAATTAAACTATTTCTTATCACAATGTTGCGATTGTTTATACGACCGGGTGGGCGGACGATATACAGGAGAATTATGTTCACTCATGAACGTTTTGATAAAGTTTTTGGGACTAATATCTGTCTCAAGTTCAATCACTAGCCAGATCGTTTCAAATACGTCTGAAGTATGACCCTTAGTTGTAAACATGGTCAGAATAAACTTCTGTTCTCTCAGTTAAAACAATTTAAAACGGATCATCGTGAAATTGTGTGAATTGTTTGTTGGCATAAAAGTTCGAAAAAACCCAGTTCGCATGAGCCCTTCTGGAGCATTACCATTTAATTCAAAACAAAATGACTGCAGTAACATTGGTCGCTCTCTTACCAAGCAGTTAAAATCGAATCATCATGAAACTTTTTGAAAACTTCTAACGAATGTTATAATGGGCTAGATCATCTGAAGCACTTAACCTGTATTAAAGCAATTTAATAATAGGAATTTAGCTCATTAAGGTCGTCCTCTCTATTATTACAATATTTAAAACCTTAACCTCATCAAACCTTATCAAGTTTACCCAAACAGACGGGCGACATGTTGGCTATCTTGTTTAATCGCGATTGTGTTGTTTTGCTTTGCAGATGATATTATGAATGAAAATATAATAATTGTCGTATTTCTTGTTTTGACAGGTAGTAAATAATCGAGAATAACACAAAAACTGTTGATATTGTAGAAAAATTGTAAGCGATAAAAGGAGCCACCATCAAGTATAAAGTGAATTATAAATACATTTGAAAACAAATTTACATGAACTTTGATTTCGCATTTTGTAAATATTATTTCCTTCAACAAAATCCTGTTGGCAACATTCAAGTTTTTATTCGTTTCTTATTTAATAACACAAACAATGCGACAATCTGTGTAACAAAAATCTAAACACATAATTGATAAAATTTACTTCAAACAATATTATTTTTTATTTTATATTCGTAACTGTAACTTTTAAATACAAAGTTTAATTAAAATATGTGTTTTGATAGCGTCTCAAACTTTTTATTCGCCAAGTTCGAAAATGCTAAAATGATTATTGCATATACGCATAATTTGCCAATTATCTAATTTTCATGTTTCTAATGTATCTCAATTATTTGTTACTGAACGAAATGAAACAAAATGTTTCGTGCTAATACATTCATAAACAATTACCTAGCCAATCCCTAAATTACCTTTTCAAGCTTCAATTGATCACATGACGCCTTATAGAGGGTCTACATTTTACTGTCCCAACTCGTTAGTCAATATGAGATTACAAGTGCACAAGAGAAATGCCAAAAATGACATCGCGGTTTGAAAATTGACTGCATCTCAGGAATAAAAAATAATGTTAAGTCATAAGGGGTTAATGCTGTGCGTGACAACTTTCTTTGTACACACATTTATTTATTTTCAAGAGTTTTCAGATAAACATGCTTACTTCGCTGGATTAAGTATTATATAATAGGATTACGACGAATTCATTGTCGGACATGTTAAGTTCTGCGGGAACAATAGTGATTTCATTTGATTTGCATTGACCATTTTGGCCTTTGCTACTGTGGCAGGAAATATGTTTGTCATCATCGCATTCAAACGGAATCGACGCCAACGCATTTTGAGAAATAATTTTATTGTGAGTTTAGCGGTAATTGACACGACGATTGGTCTCGTCTCAAAACCTCGGTACAGCGTGTACGTATTGATTGGTTACTGGCGGTTTGGAGCTGTGGAGTGTGATATTTGGTTGTGTCTGGATTACACTTTGTCCTCCTCATCGATGGCACACCTCGTGATTAGTTACGATAGAAGAAGGTTTACGTCACCAAAGAAGGTTTTCATTACGATAGCCATTGCATGGATTGCTTCGTTTTTGCTCTGGGCGCCATGGATCATTTCTTGGCCATATATCGAAGGACAAAGGACAGTTCCAGCAACAGATTGATATGTGCAGTTCCTGAGGTATAATCCTAGGATTTAAATAGTGATGTCACTATTGACATTTTATATACCAATGCTGATAATAATAGTGCTGTATGTGTACATTTATCGCAAGACCTTGTTACGAAACCGAATATCTGCTATTTCCGCAGGTAATACTACGGCAATCATGGACAACCGAAGTCAAAACACTTACTTGGATGATCACGTCACTAACTTGGGCAAAGACAGGCTCCATTCTTATCAAGAACAGAAACAGAACCGAAAAGCTGCGAAAGTTCTCAGCGCCATACGTATTGCCCATTTGGGTCTGTTGCTGCCATATAACGTTATCGTCGTGTTTGAAAAAATTGTGTTCTGCGTGTTTTAATGACATCGCCTTGCTTGTTGGTGAGTTTATTTGAAATTGCAATCACATGTCGACCATACAAATATTAATATTGAAACGAAATAATGCTACTTCTGGACAGACTTCATTTCGATTTCGTTTACATAATATATTGCGACGTCTTATGATGTGTTATGTGTACACATTAACAAAAACTACTAGTCTTATTTCGAAATGGCTCTGCATTCTGTGTAAGGTTTTGTCTTAATATATTATAATAGCTGATTATGTGTTTATACCACCATGGGCTATTGTAATGGAATATATTATACTGATGATGTATTTATGATATGGATATTCGAACTTGTTTTAACGTGTAAATATCTTCTTTTTAGTCACCTGGCTGTGGTATATCAACTCTACCGTGAATCCATTCCTGTACGCGCTTTGCAACGGTAACTTTCGGCGGTCATTCCGTAATATAATTACCTGTCGTTGTCGACAACTACAGTAGTACCTCCGTTACAACCAACTGGCTTGTACAAAAATGAAAGCTGGTCAGGAGTGAACAGAATAAAGAAACTTAAGTTGAGTGGCTGAGAGAACAGCCGTAACTAGTGACTTAAAAGTTATCCTCGTACCAGGATAAGGGACGGTTTTGCGATTTGCGATCATAATGCGCCCTGTGTCGCCATAATAACCCAGATAGAAGGCCAGTTCGGTGTGACGGGGTTCAGAAAACCACAGAAAAATCTGCATTGACGTTAAACGTAAAGATAAGATGACTATACGATCTTTAAGTATTACCATCCGTTTTCTAACTATCAAAGCATAGAAAATTTCACCTTGCTTAAATCCATTATATCCCTCTCGGCCAGCTTTTTTTTTAAATTTTGAAGACGGACTTCGTTTATTGGGTAGAACAAAAGAACATTTTATATATTCCATGTAAGCACGGATTTTAAAACGGCATTTTAACTACCTTTTTCCTATTTGAATAACCTGGTGATTTATATCCTCGTCACATTATCCTAATATTCCTACATTTAAGTCATGACATGTTTACGTGTTTTATTTCACCTGTAAATTAACTGTTTTCTTCGTTTTTATATAAAAAATTATAATAAATCTCTGGACATATATTTGTTCATGTATTTGCTTTTCACCATGTACATCTGTAACGTTTAAAAAATAAAGATATCCCATTAAATGCTTCTTGTGATGATTTACTGCCATTTTCAACCATATATTTTCTTTTATTCATTATAAAATTTTATTTCAAAATAGGCTTAACCATTTATTTTCCCCTGTGGTTTTTTATTCTCGCGATCCCCTCCCCCTAATTTTTTTTATTGTCAGATGGGAAAATTCTCATGGGAATTTCGAGCATTTTGACGACCACGATCTCATAGTATATTGAAGCATAATGGTTGTATGCGCATAAAAAAGTATAACGTATATCAAGAGATGTATTTCTTATTATTTCATATAATTTCCGGAAACACTATATTTTGATAACAAAGTGGAGTTTATCATGTTTATAAAGCAATCGTAAAAGTTAAGCATGTATATGAGCACTTATGGTTATTTTACTGTAAGAGCTTTGGTATAAAGCACGTTTAATATTGCAGCATTGCAGCAGTAGAATCGACCGTGTACTCTGACCAGATAATTAACTTTATCCTGTCACATGCCTTCAAATCAGCCTGATAACCAGGTAACCTAATAACCCAAAAGTTATAAGGCTAGTTGACCACGTGACCTCGAATATCCGTCAGTCGCTCTCCGATGACGGACTTCTTTTTATCATTAAAATTTTGAACCGTTTTTTTTTAATGTTATCGTGTATATTACATACCATCCTTTTTGTGTATTCTTTAAAATATATTACCGAACCAGCTTTCCGTTTTTTTATGTTCTAGTTTAAACATATTTTATTGTATATACACATTCATTTACAAACAATTACATATAATAGACAATTGGAATAACATGTATACAAATGGATTTGGCCTAAAGTTATACCAACATCATCGAAGGGCCCTCTCCATTATGACAGTTTATTGTAAAGGTTAACAAGATGGGTATGCCAAGATACAGGTAAATCGATAGTCCAATGTTGTGTGTGCATACTTAATAAAGTAAAGTTATGGAAGGTAGAAGTAAAATACATCAGGCTATTAAAAAAACAAAATTGTTCATACCGAGTAAGTGGCTAATAGAAAGTTTGTGTATACTTAATATTAGACGAAAGAGACAATAAGAAAAAAAAACACTAATAAAAAAATAACAACATAATTATAAACAAAGATACACATGCTTACAAAAAACAAACCTGACCAGCTCGACCATAATCTTCCTTTCAACTTGATATAGACAAGCTTAAAGGGGTGCTATTAATTACTGATTACTTGATTGTGATACATGTTATGTTCATTCACTTAATTACGCAATGTATGACGTATCCCGTGTGACGTCAATTCGGTGACGAAACATTTTGGGACAACAATAGATCTATGGACGTGGTGGTTTTTTTACAGTAAACTTTTTTGTTTTTTAACATCGAACGAATCCAAAACGTATTTCGGATTGTGTGTTATGTGTTTGTCATGCATACCACGAAGAACAGACAATGGAAGTGCATATAGTTTTTCTTTATTGTTAATAGCATTGGATAACAGTTGTCGTTGATGATTGTGGTAAGCGCGTCGTTTATTTTTT